>JAODAL010005319.1:0-145182 GCA_025379985.1 Phyllomedusa bahiana | reverse complement strand
ACAGCTCAATGTGTTTTGGGCGGCCTGGGGGAGGAAATACCGCCGGGCAGAAAACCCGTGCAGTGGGGACATGGCCTTACAGTTTTTGTATTGAAACATGATTTACATTGCCTAATATTTCTTTAGAACAACACATTTCCAGGATTTGTGTACCTTAAATGGGCAAAGCTACATTTCCAATCTTGTCACCTTAACTAGAAGACCTTTAAGCAATTAGCTCTTGTATAAGTTATTAACACAAACCTTAACTTTTTCTCCCTGCACTGTTTAGGTTTCTCATTGTGCCCAATGGAAGATGTAACCAATATAATTAAATTTATTAGCTCCCAAAACAGTGATTTAGATACATGCAGAAGTCCAAGCGGTTGCACTTATGGTATTACAGCTGTGTATATATAAAATATATGTGTGTATAATATATATATATATATATATATATATAAAATATATGTGTGTATATATATTTATTATATATGTGTGTATATATATATATATATAAATATAATATATAATATATATATATATATATTTTAATATATATATATATATATATATATATATATAGCACTATTTTGAAAGAAAAGTAACCTGCTTTTAAAAGGGGGTTGTCTCGCTACAAAGATAGCTTTTCAAATTGTAGGGAACACAAAATAAAGACATTTTCCAATATATATTGCTTTGTTTCCCCTGTTTTCCCTAAGGAATACAAGTGAATTTATGACCTCCCTGGGTATTTCAGTTCCCTCATAACTGACCTGTAAACAATTCTCCCCCTGCTGTTTGTTCAATGAGATAACATGAGTGAAGTCATCACACAGGTTGCAGCAGTGTCCCTTGCTGCCCGAGCAGTAAAAAGCTTATTTATGTAAAATAAACAAACTGTAATTAGGGCTTTTGTTTTGGGATCAATAAAGCCTTTTGAGAGCAGTTTGAAAAGCTTCTTAGCTAATCTGATCTAATTAGCAACTGAAAGCACGAGCAGGGAGCTGTATGAAATGAGTCAGTCTTGAACCAGGAAGTGACAGAGTATTTCATTCATGCATTCCGTGAAACTCTGTAGGGAGACAACTCCTTTAACTCTACGGGCAGCCTTGTACATACATGTCCTATATCTTTAGTGGGACATAAAGAAATCCCTGTCTATGATTCTTTATGTGTCTGTTGCCTCCGAGCATCATCCAGACCTCACCACCTCGCTTCCTGCCCTACTGGGATCTCTGAACAGTTCTCCAAGGGGTTTTTGCACCTTTTCTTGCTAATCTTTTAGAAATCTGAGAAGAAACTTGAAAATCAAGATGAAAATACAGAGACATGAAAGCTCTTACAAGATGGAGATGCAAAAATGTTGTGCAACAAAGTAAGTGATGTCCCCTGTTTCAAGCCTGTATGAAAACATATCACATTTCAGCTTCAGAGCCTCTGTTTGTTCTCAGCAGCTGTAAAACATCTTTCTGTAATAAGAAAAAAAAATCTCCAGCGAGAATGCAGCTGTCAAAACGAGTTAAATAAGATTTATTATATCACTTCAATAAGACAGAGCAAAAAACGCAAGGTATGACTGAGAGTAATTACTGGAGCAATCAATTATACTAATTACATGAAAATCTAGCACACAAATCTTTGTATAAATGAATATGAAATGTAATTCGCTTTATCTATTGAAGTCATTTCTAGAACTTGTCAGCAGAACTTGGCTGTGATAGCAGAGCGCACTTTTGTCTTTTGACGTGGGGAGTTTCCATCTAGGATTCCGCTTCATATGTCCCTGGAATTGAGGCCTGTATGTATTGTCACATGAACCTATTAGTTACTGACACCCTAAATCACAGATGCTGGTTGCTTCTACAAAGCTTGCATATGAAGATTTAGCAGAGCTTATGTCATGATGTGTGTCGTGATGTGTTTTGCAAGGCAGAACCTGCTACATGATTTACTTGATAAGACATATTGGATCAGAACAGATCCACTTACAATCAGAAGTATAGTATGAAGCCTCTGGACTTCATTGCAAAGACTGTAGCAGGGCCTAGTGTCGGACGAGGGTGCCTGGGACCCACCAGGGAAGCTGATTCTTGGGGCCCACCCTACAGCTACTGCATATATAGCACATGCCTCTTGCTTTCTGCCCATTATTCTCTGCCTCTTCCTGAAAAGCAGAACCAGGCTTGCTATTCTCAGTGACCCACCATGCTTAGGGGCCCACCGGGGGTTTCCCCTACTTCGCTGTGGGCCTGTCTTAGCCTTGCAGGGCCCCCATACCTACCACTTATTACACTGATGCCTCCTTATATAACAGGGGGACCTATAAGCTCTCTAAGACACAAAGGTGACTGCTACCTCTACACCCTAATATATGTGCCCCTGATTGCAGAACATAATAAATTCAGCTCTGCTGCATCCATCTTTCATGTGTGCAATGAAGAGTCACCATACTAGGGTTGTATTTACCACTGCAGGCAATGGATTTTCTTAAGCAATGTTTCATCTTGGGGTATTATTAGTTATTTCCTAATAATCATATACAGTCACCCCTCAATTTAAAATGGCCTTTAATGGGAACCTGTCACATAGATTATGCCCCCCTTGCAGCACAAGCTAGTGACGGACATGCTGTTCCCAGCACTGTGCCCCTTATTCTGTAAGATGCTGGAGTTTTAGAGCATTTACCCCTCAAATCTTATTCATGAGCAGGTGTTAGCCCTGCCCACCAAAGGCTAGCCCCACCCACTGACAGTTAGTCACATGTTTCTACCTATTCAAAGTAATAGGTTAGTTGAAGTGGGCGGGGCTAGTGTCAGGTGGGCAGGGTTTGAAAAAAACTGACTCTGAATGACTCTTCTGGCTGAAAACTGCAGATTTGAGCATTAAATACACGAAAACTGCAGCATCTTATAGAATAAGGGACAAAGCGCTGGAAACAGCAGGTCTGACACTAGCTTGTGCTGCCCTCAGCAAGGGGGCATAATCTATGTACAAAATATATCGAAGAAGTTTGAGAAAACGCTCACCAAACCGGTCTTTTGAAAATCAGCCTGGTCCGCGCCCTCCTCATCAAGCACAGTGTCCACCGAAATGGCAACCGGCTGTAGTTGCTCCAAACGGTATACACGGAAGTAGAAAGATTTTTCCAGCACTTGCGCACGGAGGGTTTCAAACTTGCTTTCAGATAGAACGCACCTTTATTGACGACTTATTTAAAAACACGGTTTAAAAACAACAACAGCATGGTTCACGCGTTTCGAACCTGAATGCCTTGGCTCTTATTCGTAACTATCTGAAAGCAAGTTTGAATCCCTCAGTGCGCAAGTGCTGGAAAAATCTTCATAATCTATGTGACAGGTTCTCTTTAAACCATTAATCCCCCAAGTTACAATGTTCTCAGGATATTTTCACCATAAAGTGCTCTTTCCTGGGACATTGTATCTTGAAACTACACTCACCATACAATGTCACAGACACTGTGGATCTGCGGCTCATGTGATTGGTGGAAGATCCAACCAATTAACATGAACATTTTACTTGTAAAACCTCTGTATTAGAGCAGTGCCTGCAGTGATTGGTGATCTAGTAGCGCTAGTACTTCATGTCCTGCACTGCTCTTTAGATGTTCAATGTTTAATTCAATGGGGTAAAATCCTCAGTAAACCACCAATAGATATTGACGTGCTGCAGATCTCACAATCTGCACCTCGGGTCAGTTTCCACCACAGCAGCATGGGGTTTGTAAAATTCCATCCACTTTCCATGCACAAATCTGCTCTGAAAAACCTGAGCAAATCTGTCCTGTGTGTATTCACCCTTCAGGGAGACAAGAATCTTCATACTGAACATCCAATCAGATCAAGTCACAGAAATGTTTACTTGGACAATGTGACTCATTAATGTGAATTGCAATATGAAGCTGAGCTCCGTTTGTGGTGTACAGCCAGGTGTGCACTCTGCAGATCTGGGACAACCTTCAAACTTGGCCAGGTTGGGTCCATTCCATAGGAAAATTGACTATAGATTGATAGTTAAAGGGGTTGTCTCACTACGAAGATCATAGTTGAAAATGTGGGGACCAAAAATCTAAGGATGTACGTCCTTGGTTACTATTGGCAAAGTGCTACGGTTTTAGAGAACGGGCTGGTTTACATGTGCTTAGCAACGGTGTTTGTTTACTGGTCAGGGAAGCATTCTGTCCTGCCCAGGTCGTGCACATGCAAAGGAAAAGCAGTTAAGAGGAGGGGCAGGGATGTGTGTATTGGCAGGCAAGGAGGAGAAGCAGTGAGAGGACATGCAGGGGGGTTGTGTGTATTGTATCCTCTTCACTGCTTCTCCTCCTTGCCTGCCAATACACACATCCCGCCCCATCCTCTTAACTGCACTTTCCTTGCATGTGCACGAACGCTGGGCAGGACAGAATGCTTCCCTGACCAGTAAACAAACACCGTTGCTAAGCACATGTAAACCACCGTTCTCTAAAACCGTAGCACTTTGCCTATAGTAACCAAGGACGTACATCCTTAGATTTTTGGTCCCCACATTTTCAACTATAATCTTCGTAGTGAGACAACCCCTTTAAGCTACAGTATAAGCAAATAGTACAATGTACTTCCTATTGAAAATTATATCAAGATACAGCAAGTCAGTTTTGCTGGTTTTCCACATATTGTATCTGTTAGTGATTGAGGCTGGAGGTTCAGCAGTAACCTTAATTATCAGCTTGACACTTGTTGAGAAGCCAAGAATGGTTCGGATGGAGTCCTATTTTTCCCATAGCACCATAATTGTTAGCCAGTGTATCAATGTCTTGGTACAGTACCCACCTGGACATTTGATGGCAACAAATAGGGGATTGCATAGTATATCAATTTATTTCGTAAGAGATATATATGGAACGTCCAATATACTGCTGCCTCAAAGTTGCCATAATCACCTACTAACTTGGAAAGCTTGTCATTAACTGGATGTCTAATGCTGAGGGTAGATGTAATGTGTTGAAGTACCACGGCAAGTGTTCGCAGTATTCGGCAAGTGTTCTGTGTCTAGTCCTCCTGCAACAGACAAGTAATAGCGTTCCAGTAGATACTTCAGTTTTTGGAAACACTGATAACATCAATGAAGTGGAAAGCAATAGAATATTACCTCAATGATCTTATGTATCCAGTCCAGAAAGGATGCAATCTTCGTATATACACCCGGGCGGTTTGGCTCCGCACATCCCATGCCCCAGCTCACTACTCCAACCAGACGCCAGGTGTAGTCAGTCTGACAAACCAAAGGCCCACCGCTGTCACCCTATGGTAAGAAGGTCAGAGAAGGTGAGATGAAAGAAACATTGCTGCCCATTTCATGCCAGCTAACATAATTGGCTTTGATGGAGCCAAATAGTGACACAGAATATTACAAATATTTGATACCTCTGATTTTAGTATTCTTTGATATGTACAAAATATTCAATAAGGGCTATCACTATCCATGACAGTGGTGGGGTAATGGCAGCAAGATGGACAGGGCATCGGCGGCTGGACAGGTGAGGTGCTGCAGGGGGATGGATGGATGGCTGGACAGGTGAGGTGCTGAAGGGGGATGGATGGATGGCTGGTGGAAGGTGAACTGCTGGTGGGGGGAAGGTGAACTGCTGGTGGGGGGGAAGGTGAACTGCTGGTGGGAGGAAGGTGAACTGCTGGTGGGAGGAAGGTGAACTGCTGGGGGGGGAGGTGTGAACTGTGGTGGGGGGAATGGTGAACTGCTGGTGGGGGGAAGGTGAACTGCTGGTGGGAGGAAGGTGAACTGCTGGTGGGAGGAAGGTGAACTGCTGGTGGGGGAGGTGAACTGCTGGTGGGTGGAAGGTGAACTGCTGGTGGGGGGGAAGGTGAACTGCTGGTGGGGGGGAAGGTGAACTGCTGGTGGGAGGAAGGTGAACTGTGGGGGGAAAGGGTGAACTGCTGCTGGGGGAAAGGTGAACTGCTGGTGGGGTAAAGGTGAACTGCTGCTGGGGAGTGAGGAGAGAGAGAGATAGATAGAGAGAGAGAGATATCTCAAAACGCATCCGGAAAGGGACCGTAAAAACTCGAAAACATTTAAATAGGATCAAAAAAAAGTACAATGTTGCGTTTTTTTTCGCCGTTTTTCGATGCGTTTTCACTCCTAAAAAAACGGATCGTAAAAAGGAAAAAAAATACGTGTGTGAACAAGCCCTTTAATGGTTTCCTCCAGAGGAACCAAGCCGAGTCATCAAAAGCCCCGTTCCCAGATATAAACCATGAGTTCTGTAGACCCCATTATTCTGCACAGTTATCAGATTCTAAATGGACTGTATTTGGGATGTGGTGGAATGGAAGAGTCACATAATGAATGTGCAGTCAAAAGATCTTCATTAACTACAAGAGGCAATCATATCAACTTGGACTGGATTCTATAGGAAATGTTGGGTGAACACATGCAGTCACAAATTAAGGATCTGTTGTAGTGCCTTTCCAGTTCTAGTAAGGTGTACCTAAAAGTGGCCAATAGGTGTTTTTAATGACTGTTTTATGACAAAATGAGATTAAAAGTGAGGGTTTGGTGGAAAAGAGGCTTATCACTCGTAAGTCCATCCCTGAAAAAGCATTGTTTTTCCCATCAAGGTCCCCCAGCACAGAGCCCTTGGAGTAAGTCACCTTTTTTTGCGGAGCTATTGCATTTCTTAGTGCTGATGATGGGCACCATTGCTTCCTTCAGACTTTGAGGCATGTGTGCTACAGCGAGAAGAGAAGAACGTGAATGTGATCCAATTATAGCCTCCATGTTATTTATGTACAAAAGGTGGGCAAATCCTGACTAAACCCCCTGGAGTTCTACTCGAATTTAGATCATCAAAGCATTTTATGTTGGTCTAGATTTGGTTCAGTAGCTCTGCATGGAATCTGTGTCCCGTCCGTAATATGGACATTATCTGAAACATGCTCAACTCCACTCATAACCTCAAACTTCATGTAAAATATTCAATGTCATACTCAAAGGGTCCAGGAAGCTGAAATCTATCCTGCTGTTTTCAGGGCTGAAAAAGATGAAAAAAGGGGGTTTTTTGGTATGAATATTTATGTGCAGTGTTGGGAAGGAATCAATATCTATGTGGGGGTCTGGGAGAAAGATCAATGAATTTAAGAAAAGGGCTTATCGGGGCCGGGTTTTGTTGATGTGTTCTGTTAAAACCAATCTAAGGAACTTTTTCTTAAGGTAAAATTTTGGGGGGCTGCACATGGAGTTAGGTAGTTAATGTTTTATGTTGTGTAGCAATGGGGGATATTACCGTATTATGCTGACGAAACCCCTGCTGTCAGACCTGAATTTTCACCTTTAGAGGGTTGGTTTTAATGATAGTGCTTTTTTTTGTATTGAATTGTGTGCATCTTCAAATCGAAATTTCTTTTTGTATGATGGCAAAAAGAAAATAACAAAACGCCATTTTTTGTTTAATTGTGCTTTAAGGACTACAGGAAAGGCTCCATGCTGTGTCCTGCAGAACGCTCCCGCAGAACTGCGACCTGGAAATTAGCAGAAGATTGCAGTTTGGATTTAGAAAATAAATAGTAATTAAAAGAAAATTGTTTTTAAAAACCTTTCTCAAAATTATTTTTATTTTTGGAAAGTTTACAGAATTTCCGGAACTATCATTTAATTATATTTTTTCCCTTGTGTCTGTTATGGCCTTTCGACCTCTTTGATGTTGTCAGCTCCATCCAAACCGGTTTGTATGACCCTATATTTTGGGGCCCCCCGAAATCCCCTGCATAAAGGACATAATGAGGTTTTTTAGTCGAACCTCTACCTGATAGGGCTTTTATTTTCTTTATTTTTCTTTGTTGGGTTCAGTAGGTTGGGCTTTTTCAAAAGCCATCATTTTTTTGTATTGTTCAATCTACAAAGTCAGACAAAGGCTAGTTTCATGCAGGGCAAAATATGGAGGGTGTTCATTATGTTTTAGTACTTTAAAGAAAATAAAAACATTCTTTGGCATATTTGGTATTGCCGTATAGGTAAAAATCTGTCACATTATTTAACATGCACGATGAATGCTGTAAAAAAAAAAAACAGTGACAGAATTACGATTTTTGTTCATCCCGCAGCACATGAAATGGAATAAAAACGAATCAAAAAGTCATAGAAATGCCAAATTGGTACCAATGAAATAGTCAGTTTGCCCCGCAAAAAAAGCCCTTACATGGCTCTGTATACTGGAAAGAAGATAGTGATGCATAAATATTGTTTTACACAATAAAACACTTTTTTTGGAAAGTTCTACAACATAAAAGAACCATATAAATTGGGTATCGCTATAGTCATTTCGACCGATAGAGTAAAAGTAACATGTCATGAATACTGCATGGTGAGCGCTGTTAAAAATAAAATAAAATACACCAATAGGATTGTAGAATTTTCTTCACTCTGCCTCCCAAAAAGAGAGATTTAAAGGCAATCAAAAAATTTTGTCCCCCAAAAACATTAGCAATAAAAATGTCAGCTCAACCCCCCAACAACATACCCCTACGTAGCTCCTTACATAGCAAAATAAAAAAAGTTATGGCTCTCAGACTATGATGATGCAAAAACGTGATTCCTTTTTAAATAAAAGTGTTCTTGTTGTGTAAAAGCATTAAAATATATACAAATTGGGTATCCCTGCAATTGTATCAATCTGCAGATTAAAGTTAACAAGTCATTTATACCACACAAAATTTAAATAAAATAAATCTAAAAAAAAGTACCCGGATGGCTGCATTTTGTTCATCCCGCCTCCCAAAAACCTTGATAAAAAAAGATCAAAGTGTCATATGAACCCCGTAATGGTATCAATAATGTTACCAGTGAAAACACATTCTGCATAAAAAGTCCTTACATAGCTCTATATACAGAAAAATAAAAAAAATGGTTGTTGCATTTATTTGTTATAAACAGTTAAAAAAATATATACAATTTTTAAAATTTATTTGTTAATTTGGAAAAACGCCCCACAGAAATTTATCCTTTAATTTCTATACCATGAAAAGCCCTTAAAATTGAACAACAAAAAAAATGCAAAACGATTTTTTCCCCCCATTTTCATGGTCCGATACTAAGCTGTGGAACACCTGTGGGCCCAAAAGGCCCTAGATGGGTTCCCTGAAGGGTGGTGAATATAAAATGATGTGACTTCTAGAAGGTTTCATCTGATCTGGTATTTTGGGGCTTTGCAAATTCGACATGGCACCCACCAATATCCAAAGGCCAAATAGCGCTCCCTCTCTTGTACGCCCTGCCATGCTCCAAAACAGCATTTTAGACCCATATATAAGGTACTGCAAGACTTGGAAAAAATTGCGTAACAAAATTTGGGGTGCCTTTTTTTCCAGGATTCTTTATAAAAATTAAACATTTTCAGCTTAAATTGCAGATTGTTGGAAAAAAAATCTTCATTTTCATAGCCTAATGCTAAAAAATTTGTGAAACACCAATGGGGACGATATACTCCCTGCACCCCTTGATATATTACTTAAGGGGTGTAGCTTCCAATATGGATTCTTTTTAGGTGACATGGCACCCACCAAAATCTGAGTTCCAAAAGCTAAATAGCGCTCTTTCCCTTGTACGCCCTACCATGCACCCATACAGCAGTTTACATCTATATATAGGGTATTGCCGAACTTGGAAGAAATTGCATTAAAAAGTTTGGGGTGCTTTTCTTTCCAGGTTTCCTTTTGAAATTTAAACATTTTCAGCTAAATTTAAAATTGATGGAAAAAAAAATTAATTTCATTTTCACAACCTAACGTTAAATAAATTTGTGAAACACCTTTGGTGTCAATATACTTAATACACCAGTGGATATATTCATTAAGGGGTGACGTTTCCAAAATGAGTTGTTTTAAGTGGTGTTTATTAAGTTTTAGCACCTTAGGGTGTCCACAAACCTACAATGCTGCCTAAAGAGAATTGTAAAGAAAATGAGACCCAAAAGTCCAGTAGGTGATTGTCCTACTGTCTTTTGAGGCTTGTGGTTGAGGCTTGTGCACTAGAGCCATAATGGGATGTCCCAAAAATGGGAGAATAAATATTGATTTGCATTTTCTAAGTACTATATAGCATGTTCCAGTAAATAATAGATAAAAACTGACAATCTGCAAAAAATTGAAGTTTTGAAATTTCACTTCCACTTTATCTTTATTTATGTGAAACACCTAAAGGGTTAATAAAATTCCTTAATGCTGTTTTGAGTACTTTAAGTGCA
The DNA here is from genome assembly GCA_025379985.1 of Phyllomedusa bahiana. Taxonomy (NCBI): domain Eukaryota; kingdom Metazoa; phylum Chordata; class Amphibia; order Anura; family Hylidae; genus Phyllomedusa; species Phyllomedusa bahiana. Next base: position 134,951 of record JAODAL010005319.1, on the reverse strand, counting down.
GTTTATTAGATGGAGTCATTTATGGAGGTATATAACATACAGGTCCCTCAAAGCCAAATCAGAAGTATACTGGTCCCTAAAAAATCTATATTTCAAATTTTCTTGAAAATTTGAAAAATTACTAAATTTCTGAGCTCCCTAATGTTGTAAAAATAAAGACATATAAAAAATGATTCCAATGTACAGTAGACATATGGTAGATTCTAGTTATGAATTATTTTGTGTGGTATAACTATCTGTTTTACACCCAGAAATTTTAGGACTTTGAAAATGGAAAATTTTTCATAATTTTCACAACATTTTGATATTTTTCACAAAAAAAAAAGATTGTATGGACCAAAATTCATTAATAACTTAAAGCACAATTGACGGCATATATGAAATTTGGTGTCTAAATGCCAAATTTCATGTGCATAATAATAGCCTGGAATGCGCCTGATTTATGAACTTGCTCTACAGCGGTTCATAAATCAAGTGCTTTCTAGCGCTAGTATGACATTTCTGGCTCATGTATACCTGTTCCAGCAGTAATGCGCCTAGAAGTGCTGTAGCAAAGCTATAAATATGTAGCTTCCCTACAGTTCTAGTGCGCCCTGCCACCCGCACACCTCCCGAAATCAGACGCATTACAAAGTGCCGCTTCCGCTTTGCAATACGCCTGATATTGGAGTATTGGAGTACAGGCCATTTAAAAATGTAGCAAACAGGACTGCGCTAGATATTGGGCTGAAAAGACGACAGATATCTGGTGCAGCCCCATTCATACATGCCGCCCAATGTGTCACGAGAAAATAGTTTGAATCACATGGATAGGTAAAAGTATCACAAAGTTATTCCCGCATAAAGTGACACATGTCAGATTTACAAGAATGTGGACTTGTCAGGGAGGTCAAAACTAACTGCGGCGGTAAGGGGTTAATAGACTAATACGATGATACAAATTATATACACCATTTTTTATTGTAGAATGGCAAGAGGGAATGTTTTGAACTTTAATAAATCATTATTTTTTAACTTTTAAAACTTTTTTTTTCCCACTGGTACATAAACATGGTAGCAATGGAAGTTTCCACTAAGCTTCCATCTGTCATGACAACTGTTTGGCACCCAGCAATCTCATCATGATAAAGAGAAGGAGCAGCTCTGATCCCTGCTTTTAGTGGCAGGTGTCAGCTTAATTAACTGCTGCCAACTATCACCAGTGCCGTCTTTTCCACTGGGCATACGTGCTAATGGGGCCCTTAAGGGCATTCGTCTACCCTGCCCAGTGGCATAAGTCAGCACCAGCGGTAGGTCCGGGCAGCGTGTCTTTATGCAGGAGGGTAGCGGCCATATCTAACTACAGGGGATTGTATATACAGGGGGCTGTGTGCCTATGGGGGCTATATACCCAAAGGGTCTGTATACCTACCTACATGGGGCTACATACCTACAGAGGGCTGTATACCTACCTACAGGAGGCTATATACCTACAAGGGGCTGTGTACCTACCTACAGGGAGCTGTGTACCTACTTACATGGGACTGGGTACTTACCTACATGGTGTTGTATATCTACCTACAGGGGGCTGTTTACCTACCTACAGAGGGCTGTGTACCTACCTTTAAAGATCCTGTATACTTACAGGGGACTGTGCACCTACCTACAGAGGGCTGTGTACCTACCTACAGGGCGCTATATACCTACAGTGGGCTATGTACCTACCTACAGGGGGCTATATACCTACAGGCTTCAGGGGGATGTATGCTTACCTACAAGGGTCTGTGTACCTACCTTTAAAGATGCTATATACCTACAGGAGACTGTGCACCTACCTACAGAGGGCTGTGTATCTATCTACAGGGTGCTAAATACCTACAGTGGGCTATGTACCTACCTACAAGGGGCTATATACCTATAGGGGGCTGTGTAAGTACTTACAGGGAGCTGTGTACCTACATACAGGGAGCTATATTCCTGCAGGGGTTGTGTATCTACCTACACTGGCATATATAACTACAGTTGAAACCAGACGTTTAGATGCACTATATAAAAAGACACATATCCATGTTTTTCTCACTATCTGACATGAAATCAGAATAAACTTTATCCGTTTTTGGATTACCAGAATTATTCATATTTGCCAAATGCCAGAATAATGAGAGAGTATTTTAAGGCATTTTCATTACTTTCTGCAAAGTCAAAAGTTTACATCCACAAGGATCACTATGCCTTTAAAGAATTTGGGACACCCCATATGATGAGGTCATGTCTTTGGAAGCTTCTGATAGGTTTATAGGCACCATCTGAGTTAATTATAGACACACATATGAAAGTATTTTGATGCAGACCAGAAACACACTGCTTCTGTGTGTAATGTCATGTTTATCAGCCAAGACATCAGGAAGAGAATTGAGGGCTTGCACAAGTCTGGACCATCCTTGGGTGCAATTTCCAGAAACGAAATTGCCTCATTCATCTGTACAAACAATTATATGCAAGCAGGGCTGTAGAGTCGGTAAACCAAAGCTCCGACTCTGACTCCTCAATTTCCCTGACTTCCAACTCCGATTCCTGACTCCCTCATACATGGCGCATATTTAAGTGATAACTGTACTATAGTAAAATGCTAACATCAGGCTTTTTATCACCTTATAATACATTAATCAAGCTATTTAAGTAGAATATACACTGACTAACAAAATAGTAACGATGTTTTGATCTTTTGACTTTCAGGGTCCATATCTCACCATCCACTACAGCTTTCTACATGGGGCGACCACCATTTTATAGACAATCATCTTACCTATCTTATAAATTTGACTTGCAAGTATTTAGCATCTGCTTAGTTCTGCAGATTCTTGTCATGTAACTGCATTGTTACTGTTTTGCACCTAAAAATCAAAATGTTAATTTTTATTATTTTGTTAGTATTTGGTAAATCCACCTTTGGCTTTCAGCACTCCCTGAATCCTTCTGGGCTCTGAATCAGATTCAAGCATGTCTTGACCAAAATTTGATTCCAGATCTCTTTTACACATTCCCGATGTTGGTGCAGACAGGACTTGGGTACGAATACAGCTTTTTCTTCAACTCTACCCACAAATGTTTGATTAGGTTGAGGTCTGGGGACTGTGGAGGCCAATACAGCAACTCTACTTCATTGCCATTGAACCATTCCTTCTCCAACCTTGATGTATGCATCAGGATGTTATCCTGCTGCAACACTAGGTCATTCTTTTCATTCTCCTTCATAAATGACCTCACATCTGATCTCATTATTTCCAGGCGAGAGAACGGCCTCTCTACACTAACTTGGGTTGGTGGCAAAGTGGTGACCACATGGGTAACATCTCTAAAAATGTCAGGGTATAAAAGAATTGCCTCATGCACATTCAGTTCTGATGCATTGGTTGAACTCTTCTACTTCTTTGAAAGCAAGTGAAAAATTTTGCTGAAATATGGTCAATCTCTTTGCTGTGAGAGTGGAATCTTTTCCCCTGCGGCAATGCTTTACCTGCTCCATGTTATTCAAATACTTTTCATAATTAAACTCTTCATCTGATGAGGCTGAAGATATGAGAGCAGTAGCACTGGCAAGACCCAATTCCTTTTGCTCTTGGCACTGCATTGAACTAACTGGATCAATTTATTATATATTTTGGGAGTCGGTCCATTTTATGATGACTCTCACTCCTTCAAAATGGGTTCTGACTTCACGACTCCAACTCTGACTCCACAGCCCTGTATGCAAGTAACAAGATGGGAATGTCCAGTCATCATACCGCTCAGGAAGGATACGGGTTCTGTGTTTCAGAGATGAACATTATTTTTGTCTGACATGTGCATGTTAACCCAAAAACAAAAGCAAAAGACCTTGTGAAGATGCTGGTGGAAACTGGTAAGATTGTGTCATTATCTACAGTGAAACGAATACTGTATCAACATGGACGGAAAGGCCACTCTGCCAGGAAGAAGCAATTACTCCAAAAGATACATATAAAAGCCAGATTAATGTTTACAAATGCACACAGGAACAAAGACCTATAATTTTGGAGACATGTCCTGTGGTCTGACAAAACAAAAATTGTTTGGCCATAATGACCATCGTTATATTTGGAGGAAAAAGTGAGAAGCTTGAAAGCCTAAGAACACCATCTCACCTGTGAAAAATGGGGGTGGCAACATCATGTGTGGGGTTGTTTTGCTGCAGGAGGGACTGGTACACTTCACAAAATAGATGGCATCATGAGGAAAGAAGATTATGTGGCAATACTGAAGCAATTACTCAAGACATCAGCCAGGAAGTTAAAGCTTGAGTGGAAATGGGTCTTCCAAATGGACAGTAAATCGGAGCATACTGCCAAACTGGTTGCAAAGTGTCTTAAGGATAACCAAGTCAATGTTTTGGAGCGGCCATCACAAAGCCCTGATCTCAATCCTATTGAAAATTTATAGGCAAAGTTGAAAAGGCAGGTGTGAACAAGGCGACCTACTAACACGGCTCAGTTACACCAGTTCCGTCAGGAGGAAAGGGCAAAAGTTCCTACCAATTATTGTGAGCAACTAATGTGATATCCAAAATGTTTGACCCAAGTCATACAGCTTAAGGACATTGTTACCAAATACTATTGAAATGTATGTAAACTTTTTATTTTGCAGTAAGTGATAAAAATGCCTTAAAAATTCTTTCTCTCATTATTCTGGCATTTGGCGAATATAAATAATTTTGGTTCCTAATTGACCTAAAACAGGTAAGATTTATTCTGATTTCATGTCAGAGAGTGGGAAAAACATGCAAATGTGTCTTTTTACATAGTGTATGGAAACTTCTGGTTTCAACAGTAGATGTTCTGTTTGGTTGGCAGGTTCATCCACTTTTATGTGTCCTATTCCAAATTTATGAAACATGGCTGGAACATTGTGTTAACTAAGCACTTCTCACCTTTGTCTCACCCTTACACCCACATAGTTTGTTAGCTCTTGGGAACAGGGCCATCACACCGTGTGTCTGATCTGTTAGTAACTTTTTACTATGTATTGTTTGTTTTATACCCTCTAAATGATAAAGTTCTGTGGAATATTTTGGTGCTATATATTTACTGGGCTTTGTATAGAGGTACTAAGTAAGCATTGTGTGATGTTATAAATTGATGAACCTCCACCTTAACTGATGACCAACATCAACGTTCTCTTTCCAGCTTTTTAGGCTTATTTATTTTTAGTGGGTTGATTCATGAAGTTGTACTAATGGCAACATTGCAGTGTAAAATAGCCTTAGCTGAGAATTTTTCAGAGGTTTCCCACTAAAATAAAATTCAATAAAATTAGGTTCAGGGTGGTCAACCATTATGCTTTCCTAGCTTTTGGCTGCTGCTCTGGGGCACCCAGAACTTTGCTCCTCTTCACTTCCGGGTTCTTGTCCCAACAGAGAGGAGAGGCTCGTGCTCTGTTAACTTACAATGGAGTAATGAGCCTCTCCAGCATGTCCGAATGGAAAAACATAAAGGGAGCGGATCACTGTGAGCTCTGGATTGGCAGCAGTGGGGAGACGGCAAGATAAGTATCAGCTTTTTTTCTTTGCCCACCCTAGGCCAAAACCGACATCTCCTGTATGTCGACACAAAATACCAAAAGTGCAGAGAAGGGGATCCCTGAGTGCATTGAAGCTGCAACAGCCAAGGACAAAGGAGGCAAGCCAACTTTTTACTTTTTTTTAACTCCAGTCTGGCCCATTTATGCCTTTAAAAACCTTCAAGTTCGCCCAAATCAGAGTTCTTAAAAGTTGTCAATCATGTTTTTTTTTTTAGCTCTAAAACCTTATGGACACAAATCTCTGTATTGAGCTGAAGACACAAAACAGGCAGATATATTTTTTTTTTTTAACTATTTGCAAAGTCGTTTTAGTTCTTTATTTTCAAAGAGTTATAGTAATAAAAAAATGACTGAATATTTTATAATGATTAATATGATAAAAGCGTCCCGAGTCTATACTGCATATATTGTATTCCCTTCTATGCCTTGTTTTATTTCTTTGTGCAGTTTTGTGGTAGTTATTAGACATCTTTTTTGTTTTGTGGTATTTTTATGGTAGTTTTTCCCAACTGAAGTAAAAAATGTTCCATAATGCAATACTCACTGTTGTCAGGATGAGTATGTCCCCAGCCTGAGACCCAGCACTCAGAGCCCGCAGGGAGATCTTGTTCATACTGCGGTAGACACCCAGGGCGAATGCTATCTAAGGGAAATCATGTTAATCAAATTACAAGAGTCATAGACAAAAGCAATAATATACTAAAAAGATGTGAATACACAAAAACACATAAAATAAATAAGGAAACATTAAAGGGAACCAATCACATTGAGGAGGAGATGCTGAGCAGATTGATATATACTTCTGTGGGGAAAGATTCAGTAGAATTTATATTGTATTTATTTTCATCTCTGCTCATTTTGAGTTAAAGGGGTTTTTCCAGGACGAGAGTTTGTTACCTCCTTATCAGCACAGAGGAGAAAATAAACAAATCATGCTCAGTCATAAAAGCTGCAGGGGTGAGGAATAAGGGAGCGTCTCAAAAGTTAACTCTAATAATGACATTACAACAGTGGATTATCTATACAGCAGACACAGGCTCATACACTGCACTATCTCCCCAGTCCCATGAAAGCTCATTCATTTTCCCTGTCATCAGATAAGAAGTGTTTCACACAAGAGCGGCCAGATCAGCTCCTGTCAGCTCCTCTGGTCGTGTCTAATGCAAACTTTCAGGTAACTAAGGGGGACTGAGAAATGCTGTAGCTTTCACAGGCTTCACTTTTGTTAATGACATATATTTAGAAAGGTGATTAAATACCCATTTTGGAGGATCCCACGTCAACATTACATCGTGGCAAAACCCCTTTAAGGAGTCCAGTAGGTGGTGTTTTAAGTGACTGATCTTTTTTGTATCAGTGTGCATATAAATATGGATGTCAATCACGGATAACAATGCCCACTAGACTCCTAAACCCAGAGTAAGCAGTGATTTAAATGAATAAAATGCAGGTTTTAGTGAATATTTCCCCAGATAATTAAAAAACAATCTTCTTGGTTCTTTCTGCTCTATACATGCTACCATCAGATCAAATAGTATTTTTAATGTGACAGGTGTCCTTTAAGCTCTTATATTGTTACTGACTAATACCTAGTAATGGAACACATTGGGACTGTTTAAGCAATATTGTCTACAATTAGACAGTGTTAACTTGCATGGTAGCGTTGATAAATCTGCTGCATGTTACAACTGTCTAGTCTAAATTTACACCTATTAGTCAGCTTACTTTATGATACTAAATGCACCAAAATTTTGGGTGGGTCCCGCTTTAAACAAAACCCCAAACCCACAAACAATTTGATGAAGAGATGCAGACTAAGGACATTGATTACTGGAACCACTTCCTGTGGTCTGATGAGATCAAGATAAACTTATGTGGTTAAGATAGTGTCAAGCATGTGTTGCGGAAACCAGGTGAGGTATACAAAGACAAGTATTTCTTGCCTACAGTCAAGCATAGTAGTGGGAATGTCATGGTTTGTGGATGCATGAGCTCTATCGGCTGTGGGGAGCAACAGTTCATTGAGGGAACCATAAATGCCAAAATGTACTGTGACATACTGACGCAAGGCATGATCCCCTGCCTTCGGAAACTGGGGAGCAGAGCAGTATTTCAACATGATAACGACCTCAAACACGCTTCTTAGATTACCACTGCCTTGCTAAAGAAAATGAAGATAAAGGTGCTGGAGTGGTCAAGCATTTCTCCAGACCTAAACCCTATTGAGCATCTATTGGACATTCTCAAAAAGAAGGTGGAGAAGGGCAAGACTAACATCCACCAGCTACATGATGTCGTCATGGAGGAGTAGAAGAGGATTCCAGTGGCTCCAACCTATGAAGCTCTAGTGAACTCCATACCCAAGAGAGTTAAGGCAGTGCTGGAAAATAATGGTGGTCACACAAAATATTAACAATTTTGGCATAATTTGTCCATTTTCATTTAATGGTGTTCTTTTGTTGACCAGTGATATAGAAATTGATGACTGGGTGTTGTGTGATTTTGAGGGCACAACAAATTTACACTGTTAAACTGTTAAATTTAAGCTTTTTCTGAAATGAAAGGAGAGCTCTGATTGGTTGTTATGGGCTCTGATTGGTTGTTATGGGCAACAAAGAAAGTCTTACATCTAGACAGTTTTCATACATGTGACCCTTAGGCTGGGTTCACACGATGTATAGCGGAATGTACATGTGTGTGCCACTATACACCTGCTGTTGAAAGTACACACTGACCAGCGCGTACTTTCAACAGCGCTCCCATCCAGCTCCACTTTCCCTCGCACAAAGACACTGGAAATAAGGGACATGTCACTTCTTTTTACGGGCGCAGTATGTGCCGGGAATACGTTAGAATATCATCACACTCAATGAGCAATTACGCATTGAGGTATGCCCCGTAAATGCACTGTGTGAACATACCCTAACTGTGCATATTGATATTAAACAGCCCATCTGTTACATTTGTTTTTTTTATCTTCTGTGGCTGCGTCTGGTGCATTTAGCAACTTCAGTGAGTGTAGGTATCTGTGAGTGCAGGGAGACATGGGGTAAGAGTCAGAGTAAGGCCCGGTTCACATGGCTTATTGGCGGCGTAATTGCGGGACAGATTTTGCCCCGCAATTACGCCCTGTGGACTGGGGCAGGGCGGGAGCGTGGGGGCCGGCAGCTCACTGGCCCCATAGACATGCATTATCGACGGCGCGTATCCCGCCAGGATAATGTGCATGTCACTTTCTCCCCGCTTGGCGTATTCGCCGAACGGGGAGGAGAGACGGAATCCATAGTTTTCTATGAGAACTGTGGATTACCGTAATGACAGGGATGGATTTCAGCCATATTGGAGCGCAAATACGGCGCGCAATACGGCTGAAATCCGTGCCCAAATCAGCCGTGTGAACATCCCCTTAGGGTCCTGTTCAGTTCGCCCTTATCAAGGTGGTCACACTGCTGTTTATTGGGTATGACTATTCCCATTAATAGGGAATTTTATACTGGATAATGTAATAAAAGTTATGTTTTATCTTTTACAAAGCACACACTTCTGTATGTTTGTCTTGCTCATCCAAGTAAAAAGGACACTTGGAAGCCAAACTACCTCTCAGATGTCAAGTTTTACACACAATTTTTGGTACTGACTTTGTAGATGGATATGAAAAAAACACAAAATAATGAAGACAAAGACCTGACATACTGCAAATGTGTATATACTAGAATAACATAACACTTCATTTCTGGCCGGTAACACCCTAAAACACTAACAGAGTTTCTTTAATATCAAGATGCTGCCCATATAACTTTAGAACAAGATGAACTGATAGGATATGATTATATCTATTAATACATAGCTAGTACCCCACTCATTCTTTTTATACAATATTCAAGATGCTAAAAAAAAAAAAATGGATCTGAGTTGCAATACCAGTTCTTGCCAGTAAACTAGGATGGCACTGTTTCAGGATGAAAAAGGATACTTTTTCTAATACTAGACTATGCTTTGAACAGTTGGAACCATGTTAAGATAACACTGTTCAATCCTCTAAGGCAGTGTTTCTCAACTCCAGTCCTCAAGACCCACCAACAGGTCATGTTTTCAGGATCTCTCACAGAATGCACTGACCATAATTATATCACCTGTGCAGAATGCACTGACAGTAATTATATCACCTGTGCAATGCTAAGGACATCCTGAAAACATGACCTGTTGGTGGGTCTTGAGGACAGGAGTTGAGAAACACTGCTCTAAGGCTTCCCTGACAACCCTCCAGCAGACTATAGATTTTTGTTTGCACCATTCTATAGTGTGAGTCCTCTTTAGTATGACTGCAATAACCAGTCTCGGACTGGCCCACAGGGGAATAGGGGAACCCATGATGTGCCTCTGAGCATGGTAGACCTGGAGTTGTTTTTATAACTGCATATATATCCTCAGAAAAGGTAAAAAAAAAAAAAGCAAGATGCAGATTATAGGAGGCATGAACAGTCATTTACAGTTGCTGTAGAGTGGGCCCCTAAAATAAACTCCACTGGTAGGCAAAAAAAATAGCTCAACTGTTGGGCCCCTGTACCCAACTCCACCAATGCGCTCTAGGCACCCGAGCCCGACACTGGCCATAACCTATTGTTTATTCAGTGCTGTCAGGAACTCAGGGCAAGCAGAAATTCTGCTGGCCGCTCCACTAACAATGGAAGCAATCCAAGAACAACAATATAACGGGAACCTGCTATTTAAGAAACTCCCTAATAATTTTTATTGGTAAATACTTTAAACTTACATATCTCCAGGGAAAATGTAATATTACATATCAGCTAACAAGTATACATTAATTGGGTGCCAGAGCAAGACATGGTCTGTATGAGGAGCTTTCCCCTCAGGCTGATAGAGAAAGGGTGACCGGGAAACTCCTTCTGTGATGTCCATATTACTTAAAAAGACGTTCCCATCTCAGACATTTATGCATACTTGCTGATCTTTTCTATGCTGATGTCAGCAGATTTAGGGCCTGCTCAGAGACCACCACATCCACCTAATAATACAGGGGAAGGGCAGGATTAGCACAAACCCCACCTTTGTGGGAGTCTCCCGAAAGAAACAGGAGGGTTGGCAAGTATGCATTTATAGAATATTGACAGGATATGCCATAAATGTCTGATAGGTAAGAGTCTGCCCTCTGGGATCCACATCTATCATGAGAATGAGCCCTTGAAAGTCTCCATTTAGAACTGAGAATAGGTCTCGCTTTGTGGTACTCCACTTTTTTTCTATGGGAGTTCCAGTACAGCCGAATGATGTGTTTAGCTGTACTCGAAGCTCCCTTTGAACAGAATGGATAGTAGTGCACAAGAAAGACCTACTCTCTGTTGTGAACGAAAACCTTCAGGGGCCTGTTCTCACAATAGGTGTGGGTTCCACTGGTGAGGCTCTCATCTATCAGACAGTTATGGCAAGTTCTACCAATATGCCATAAATGTCTGAGAAGGAAACACCCTTTTAGAAGGAAAGAGACAACTCTTTGTTGCATGCTGGATCATCAAAGTTAGTCTTACAAAGTGCCTACAGAAGGGAGAAGTAAGCAGGAAACCATTTGTGGTGTAGGACCACGTGAACCTCTCTAGCCACCCAAAAAACTAGTAAAGCGAAAAAAGAACACATCTGTGCTATTCTTCATTTTTTGTTAATTGATAAGTCCATACTGCATGAAAAGTGTAACTAAAAAATCAACCTGAATAATTTAAGGGCTTCTGCAGCTTCATCAGCGCAATGTCATAATCATGGGTCCTGTCATCATACTTCTGGTGATAAATGATTTTCTCCACGGCCGATGAAGATGCTTGCTGTCTTAGAGAGGAGTGACTGACAATGCCAGAGAGGACAGACCAGCTAGACAGCTGAGGAGACCTGTAACTGAATAGGATCATTCATTAATGACACAGAAAATATTATATTTATAATCCTAGAAGCTGCTTTTTTAAAATTATGCTGTTTAGGCATTAATATAAAAAATACAGTTTGTCATTTACAGTTTTCTTTTAACGTATTTTCTCTATTTCTCTCAATGCAGACAGCAAGATTAGTAGCCATCATGGTCATACCAGCTCAAGGTGGGTAAGGTTTTTCCTTTGGGAGAAGCAAAGTTATATTGAGACTTATATTCCATGCAATGCTCCATGGGAAATTTAAATATTCAAATAAACTTTAAAGGAAAATGAACTAGGATCACAGGTGTCACCTATTGGAAGGATAGGAATATCTAGCTTTTTTTTTTTTTTTTTACAGATAATAGTCCCATTTTCACAGGACCATCCCAGTAAGTAAATCTCGATAATGTTGGGGTTATGTAAATTTGCATAATACAGGTGTTTGTGTACTATTTGGGGGCTTGCTGGACAGGGTTTAGAGGTACTTCACTGTAGTAGCTAGGTCACAGAGCTAACTGCACAGAAACTGACTTATGAATCCAAGATATCTATATCTGTTGTTTTGTGAGTGTGTTTAGTATACATACAGACCATGTAGATTGTAAGCCTTTGTGGGCAGGGTCCTCTCTTCTTCTGTACCAATTTTTAGTCATTTATCGTTGCCACTGTACTGTGTTTGTACATGTTGTGCATGTAACCCCTCTTGAATGTACAACACCCTGGAATTAGTGGCACTTTAAAATAAAAAATAATAATAATTTATGAAATACGTATGTATAAGGGTCTGTAGATTTGTGTTTAGTTATTATTGTATATTTATATACAGTATCTCATAAAAGTGAGTACACTCCTCAAATTTTTACAAATATTGTATTGTATCTTTTCATGGGAAAACACCGAAGATATGACACTTTGATACAATGTAAAGTAATCAATGAACAACTTGTATAACATTGACATTGGTGTGCCCTGAAAATAACTCAACACACAGCCATCAATGTCTAAATCGCTGACAACAAAAATGAGTACTCCCCTAAGTAAAAATGGATAAATTGGGCCAAATGTGCCATATTCCTGTAACGTTGTCATGTGACTCATTAGGGTTATGAGGTCTCAGGTGTGTTAACTTTGGTTTTATCGCACTCACTGTTTCTCGTACTGGTCACCGGAAGTTCAACATGGTACCTCATAGCAAAGAACTGTCTGAAAATCTGGAAAAAAGAATAGTTGCTCTACATGAAGATTGCCAACACCCTGAAACCGAGCTGCAGCACAGTAATTAAAGCCATGCAACAATTTAACAAGACAGGTTCCTCTCAGAACAGACCTCGCCATGGTCAACCAAAGAAGTTGAGTGCACATGCTCAGCATCATATCTAGAGATTGTCTTTTCAAAATAGACGTGTGAGTGCTGCCAACATTGCTGAAGAGGTTAATGGGGTGAGGGATCAATCTGTCAGTGCTGCACACTACACCAAATTGTTCTGCATGACTGTTGCCCCAGGGGGAAGCCTCTTCTAAAGATGATGTACAAGAAAGCCAGCAAATAGTTTGCTGAATACAAGCCGAATAAGGGCATGGATTACTGGAAAGAAGTCCTGTGGTCTGATGAGACCAAGATAAACTTATTTGATTCAGATGGTGTTGAACATGTGTGGGCGGCAACGAGAAAGGTGAGGAGTACAAGACAAGAGGTGTCCTTGCTACATCAAGCATGGTGAGTGGAAGTGTCAAGGTTGGGTTGCATGAGTGCTAAGCCTAGCGTGTTAGGGAAGCTACATTTTCATTGAAGTGATACGCAGAAGATTCCAACTAGTACATCTGACATACTAAGCAGATGGGGCCCCCCCCCATGATCCTTTCCCTTCAGAAACTGGACCACAGGGCAGATATATCAACGCTATAACAACCCCAACAACTCTTTGCATGACCAACAACTGCCTTTGCTAAAGTGAAAAGATAAAGGTAAGGTTGTCCAGAGTGTCCCGCACTGTGCAGCGGGTTTTTCGGCCGGTTTTCGAGGCCGGATTTTTGCGGTTTTAGACCGCCGAAAACCTAGCAAAAAAAATGAGCACAATTTGTGCTCTAAAGGAAAACCGCTGAGCAGTCCCCCACTGCACGGGTTTTCCGCCGGGAAGCCCCCGTTTTTGCTGCCTGCGGTCCGCTCAAAAGAACATTGATCATGGTTTCATTCTTTCTTATCCGATCCGTTTCCGGACGGAATATGAACACCTCAATGGAGGGCTGTTTCTCCCTCATCGCGGAGAAAATCCGTTCCCCCCCCGCGGCACATAGGTGGGACGCCGCAAAACAGGGCACAATACCGCCGGCAAACCCGCCCGTATTCTGTCCCTTGCGTCGTGGAACGCACTAAAGGTTGCTGACTGCAAGCATTTTCCTTCAGACCTCAACCTAGTGAAACATCTGTGGGGCATCCTCAAACAGAATGTGAGAAAGTGTAAGTCTCTAACATTCATCAGAGTCCATTGATGAGGGAAGAGAAGATCCAGTGGCAACTGGGTAGCTGCACATCTGAACGCCATGCCAATGGGAAAGAGTTAAAGGCAGTCCTGGGAAAGACACAGTGCAAAAAATTGACACTAGTTGGAAAAAATTTGTCCGATTTTCACTTAATGTTAACTCACTTTTGTATCCCAAATCGTCGGTTTCACCACATTGATGAGTGTATGTTACTTATATTGAGGGCACACCAAATTTACACAGTTATACAAGCTAACTACTTTACATGATATCCTAGTGTCAATCCTTGACAATGTAGTCCCCAAAGTTGTCCCATATAAAGATATAATACAATATTTACAAAAATGTAAGGGGTGTACTCACTTTTGTGAAATACTGTATGTGCACCTGGAGCCTAAGTTGTAAATAGAACTAAGATGCAAATCCAGCTTCACCCAGCATAACTAGAAACACACGGATTGTGGTGATCACTCTTGAATTGACCGAACTTCCAAACCCACCAAGCATATCCAAAAATAAGGCTGTTTTTTCCACGTCTTAAGGTATAAAAATCAAATTGATTCAAAAAAACCACGGTGATAAAAACCAAACTGAGAACATTTCCTGTATGTCAATCTTTTACCTGTGGTTTCTGAATAATTTTTAATTTTATACCTGAAGGCGCTGGACAACCATGATTTTTTATCCTACCTAACTGGGGTCTACCTACGTGGGGCCCCGTTCTTGAGGCCTACCAAACTGCGTTCTAAAAACCTACATACCTACCTAAGGCCTACCTATCTACCTGGGGCCTACCTAGCTAACTAGGGCCTACCAACCTATCTAACAGGGCTTTACCTACCTACCTTGGACCTACCTACCTGGGGCCTTGCCTACAGTCTTATCTGGTGATATGATTCTGAGGAGTACAAGCCATTGCACAGTCTCCAGGGGGTTAGTTCTCTGTTCCTCTTTAAAACACTAGGAGACTGTGCCTCTAAGCTATGGCCTGTACCTGCTTTCTCCCTACCCAGTGAAGTTTGTAACATGAGTGTGGGAAACAGTGAGAGAGATGCTGGAAAAGTGACGATTGAAAGATATTTGTGTGCAAATTCTACAGGGATGAGTGGTGGCTATGAAATGGATCGAATGCAGAAGAAAAGGGAAAATGCACTGTAAACACTTATATGTCTGCAGAGCCTGTGTGCACTGGTATCTACTACTATATAGTCACTGTATGTGGTTAATATACAGTCTGCAGAGCTGTGTGCACTTGATCTACACTAAACTCGAGTCACTAGTATGAGTAATATACCAGTCTGCAGAGCATGTCGTAAACTAGTGTCTATCACATATAGAACCAACAGAATGCCATGTAATGTTATGTCGTTATATTGTATACTTGATCTAATTCAGATAGATGTATTGTGGTATTATCTCAGTCACAATTTGGCTTGGCAATTTATGTTGCATAATTTCTGGCAGTAAATTGGGTCCTATATGGTAGTATCAAATTATTGGTTAATAGTATGTTCTTGGATAGTGGGATTGTGTTTTATAGGACGATATTAAAGCAGTAATGACGAAATTATGTAATGGAGAAGTATGTTGCTCCATTATCTATGCTAAATCTGCATGACTAATAATAAATGGAGCCCTGATAAATGTTTATGTCAAGAGAGGAGGGAGGCTCCAAAATTCTATCCTTGCTAGTTTTCACCCCATATTGGGGATACTTTCTTAGATTTTTTTAGGTTCCATTGGTTTCTCTTGGCATATGGATCTCTGTTGCTTGTGTCCGCCTCTAGAGCATGACTTTACATGCAACCCAGCTGAGGCATCCCTTCTCCTAGTATGTGTAGAATTGCCTAAAGTGCGACGAATACAATAATTAATTATGCTGTAAAGACATCAGTGCACTGAGGTCCTGGGAAGTTCGGGGAGGCATTGTGCTTTTATATAGCAGCCAATTTGAACAATACAGACAAAGTGTGATTGGAATATACGCAGACAAGTGCTGGAAGAGATAAACAGTGGCCAAGGGAAATTGTGAGAAAGTATATAATTTTACGTACGATTTATAAAACATCAAGCGTGTCTATATATGGCACTAATTATTACAACTGCACACATTTGTTCAGAATCTGCCATTTTCCACGTAATTGACCAAAATGATTTTATACTTTATCTTCTTGTCAAACCATTGTTTTCTTTAAAAGGTGAAAATAATGTCAATCAAATTAAGGATAAATAATTAAATATAAAAAAGAACATATTGCTTCTCCTGTAATGTATGTAGAAAAACTGAACCCATGATGAGCATGATCTCTCAAAAAATAGCTATAATGGAGGCAAATACATATTGAACCTGTAGACAATGGTATTGTGGGCTGAGAAGGAGTTAACAACATCCTTTCATTATATGAGAAAAGGAAAATCATGGTCTTTTTGCAGAAGTTTTTCTATTATTGTGGGAAACCTCACTCTGAAAATCAGCTACAATTGTAAAAGTCAGTAGACAGGATCCTTCTAGGTAGTACCCGTGGGTAATTTCTACTAATGTTTTAATATAAAATTTGGTCTGATTGTGATCTAAAATTAAATTACAATTATTGATAAACACAAGTAAATTAATAACACACATTTTTGCTCTGTTTCTCTTATTAGGAAAATTGAGTAAAAAGGGATAAAAAGTGATCCTTTGAGTTTAATATACTGTAGATCCACTTTAGTGCAGTAATCAACCTATGTCAGAAAATCTATATTTCACAGCTGCAGAAATATTGAGTGATGAATTTTGGACGTATTCGCCTTTCACGTAAGAGGAAGGTGCAGTGGGCCCCTCTACTGCCACCCCAAGCCCACTGTCCCTGCACTACTTGTCGGCTGGCCCCAAATGGCAGACCCCAACTGGATGAGAAACCCTATGCTACTATGTGCAGTGCCATCAGGGGAACGCGGAGTCAGACAGTCCAGGTCGATAATATTAAGTCAAAGCCACGAATCGGAAACCAGGAGAATAAAGGGAAGCAAGACAGGGGTCAAACACAGGAGGAAACACGGTACAAAATCAGAGGATAGGAACATAGTCGAGGAGCAAGCCGCAACATCTGGAAATCAGGAATAAACAAGGAAATCAGTTGGGAAGGCACAAGGATAACCTTTCTTGGGCAAAGACTGACAGGAATAAACGAGTTGAAATGAGGCGCCCGGACCCCGCCCCAGCAGATGATTGGTGCGGCTACAGGAACCCCCTATTGGCCAGTGCGACACACCCTAAGACCTGATTAGGAGCCGAGCTGTCACTCCTAGGCTCATCAGTCCGGCCTCTCCCTGGGTGTGTCGACTTTGTCGACTGACCAGAGGGATTAACCCATACAGCGCCTTGCTGCTCCACGGCGGAAATGTGTGCCGTGACAATTCCGAATTGCAAATGTGTTTAAGTTTATCAATATTTCTGGATTACTGTGTGTGCAGAACCCTCTTCAGGTCATGCCACAGCAACTCTATATGGTTAAGATCAGGACCCTGGCTTGGCCTTTCTAAAACACAAATCATCTTTTTCATTTTAGTTGATTTGCATCACCCAAAATCTCTTCAGCTTGAGGCCATGGACTGCCATCTTTATACTTTTAAAACACTTTTGAATTCAAAGATATTTTGGTTTAATGCAGCTTTACTGCATCCAGTCCCTCAAGATAGCAAAGCAGCCTCCAACCATAATGCTCCCTCTACCATGCTGCATAGTTGGAATAGTGTTTTAATGTTGGCATGCAATGTTCTATTGGGTTAGAAATAACAGTGAGTAACTGAATTAAAAAACCGCTATCAGATCGTACACAGAGAGTGATGGCAATTGATTCCTATTCTGAATGATCTCCGGTTATGAGTGGTGACCCCAAGGCTCAGTATTTGGTCCTCTTTTATTCAATGTATTTATTAATGATATAATGGAGGGGATAAATAGCGCTGTTTCTAGTTTTGCAGACGATACCAAGCTATGTAGTGTAGGGCAATCTATGGAAGATGTTCATAAATTGCAAGCAAACCTGGACACACTGAGTGTTTGAGCATCTACTTGGCAAATTAGGTTCAAAATGGATAAATGTAAAGTTCTGCTTCTGGATAATAATAATTAGAGATGGGCAAATCAATTCTAATGAAGTGGAATTCATTTAGAATTTCAGTAAAATAATGCCGAAGTTTATGGTGATTCGCGGGAACGAAGCGTCTTTTTTTTTTTATAATGGCCGCAAGCACATGGCGTTACATGGGGTAAAGAACTCTGGGAGGAAGAAAGGAGGACCCTCAATGACATGTGCAGACATGAAGCCAATCAGAGCCCGGCGGGATTCTGTGACAGCGCTTTAAGTAAGGACAGCACCTGCGCTCCTCACAGTCCTCTCATTGTGTCTCTTGGCATAACAGTGTCCCTGCTGCTGCTGCTACTACACAGATCTCATTATTTCAATTTCTACTGTTGTATTAGGGAATTTTAAATTCAAGTAATCCACTCAATCCTGATAGTGTTGTATTGGGATAGAAATAACGACTGTTTTTTCTTCGCCATAATTTCAATTTCTCCTGTTATATTAGGGAATTGTCATGATCTGCCTGGCAATTGATCCTGGGACTGTTCTGTTAAAGGCTATGCCTTCCAGCACAGCGATGGTTAATCGCTGCCTTTGTGCACTATCCAGGTGCAGTAATTCTGCAATCAGGCCCAGCTATTTAGCCCAGCCTCTGGCTCTTGGCTGGGACTGAGATTTTCCTGACCCTCTGGACAGTTTCCTAACATTCTGATTTCCGGGGAAAAGGGTCTTTCTGCTTTGCTCCTGAGTTTTTCCTCTGGACATTCCTCTGGACAGTCAGTGTCCTGCCTGGTGAAGGTTTGGATGTTTGTTTCTGCTTTGTTCCTGGACTCTGTTTTCTTGTATCCACGTTCCCAAGGATCCACCTGTTGTTATTATTTTCAGATGTTGTATGTTTTTGTTTTCTTTAAATAAATCATTTTTGGCATTAATACAACAGCGTGACAGGAAATTTAAATTCAAGTAATCCACTCAATCCCGATAGTGTTGTATTGGGATAGAAATGCAGACCGCTTTTTCTGCGCCATTATTTCAATTTCTCCTGTTGTATTATAGAATTTTAAATTCAAGTAATCAACTCAATCCTGATAGTGTTGTATTGGGATAGAAATACAGACTGCTTTTTCTGCACCATTATTTCAATTTCTCATGTTGTATTAGGGAATTTTAAATTCAAGTAATCTACTCAATCCTGATAGTGTTGTTGTCAGGGCTAAGCTGTGCTCAGACTGCAGACAGGCTGCAACAGCTGATGTGCGCTCCCTCCCTGATACACTTGCTGCTGACAGCTCTGCGAGGGGACAGGGCCAACCCACTCCTGACAGGGGGCGAGTGCACCAGCAATGGGAGGACCTGGAAGCCGCTCCAATCAGCTGCAGGGGCGGTATCCAGGAATCCCCTTTAAACTCCCTGAAAAACTGACTGCTGCGCCTGTTGATATTCCTGGCTACCTTGTTGTTTGTTTTTGTGTTTGCTTATCCTATACTACCTCGGCCTGTTTCTCCTCACCCCGGTTTGTCTCCCGATTTTGTACCTCGCTCCCGTTTTGTGTTTGACCTCGGCTTGTTTACGTTTATCCCTCTGGTTCTGATTTGTGGCTTTGGTGTCCTATTTGATATTGACCCCGGGCTTTCTGACTATTCTACTTCGTCACGTCCCCAGCACTTTAGCAGAGCAGGGACTGTCGCCCAGTTGCCGTCTGCTGCCTAGGCAGCACGTCAAGTAGGCAGGGACAGTGGGCTGGGTTCCAGTTAGGGCTCACTGCACCTCCCTTGACGTGACAGTTGTATTGGGATAGACCGCTTTTTCTGCGTCATTATTTCAATTTCTCCTGTTGTATTAGGGAATTTTAAATTCAAGTAATCCACTCAATCCTGATAGTGTTGTATGGGGATAGAAATACAGACCGCTTTTTCTGCGCCATTATTTCAATTTTTTCTGCTGTAATTAGGGAATTTCAGAATCTGGGAATCCTCTATCCTGTTAGTGTTGTACTTGGAGTGAAATACAGGGTGTGTATTTATCATATACAGACATCTTCATTGAACAGAGTCTGTAAATTTTTGATCAGACAGTATGTCCAACAGAGAGGTGGCAGGCTCTTCACATGCGAGTGGCAATGGCACAAACATTCCTGGAGCATGCACAGTTCGCAGCACAGTAAGGGGACGTCGCAGCACGGGTCACTGGGTAAGGCCAGAACTGCCGGTGTCATCTAACCAGCTGTGTGTTGACCAGCAACCCAAGGGTTCTTGATTGGTTGACTATGTCATCCACTTCCTTCCAGATGATATCTGACAACCCCAGCCAAAAGTCGGTGGGAACGTCAGACACAACCCTTAGTTGGCATGGCCCAGGAGTGGGTCAGCGGCCCTCACCTGTCATCAACGCGCCTCTGCACCGTCCGGTTCCCTCAGCCAGAGATCTACTATGTGGTTTGGGCTCAGCGCCACTATACAGCGAGGATGAACTCTTTGAGGACAGTCAGCAGCTACTTGGCAGCGAAGAGGTGGGGCAAACATCCGCTGCTTCTTGCAGTAGGCGGGAAAGTAGTGATTTGGAGAGTGGCACGGGAGGTTATGTTGCAAGTAGTCAGGCTTACTGAGACCATTGAGGAGAATAGCAGTGACAGGCAAACACAAATCGATGACGATGTAGCCGATCACACTTGGAAGCCGGGTGAAGCAAGGGCTTCATCATCATCATTGGGAGAAGAGGGTGTCAGCTTGTGCGTCAGGCAGCGGCGCAGCCAGCAAGTCGGTAGTGTGGCCGTGAGTCAGCAGGGTGGCAATAGTGCGAGGTCGGGAGCCAAACGGCCACAGGGTAGAAAACCCACTTCGCAGGTCCAAAAAAGTAGCGGCACAGGGGTTCAGCGAGGCAGCAGCGTTAGTAGTCACTCAGTGCGGAGTGTTGGCGGTAAAATCACCTACTCGGCGTTGTGGCAGTTTTTTGCTAAGAAACCAGAGGAGCCGAACATGTGTATATGTAGAATTTGTGCGCAGAAAGTGAAGCGTGGCCAGGGAGCACCACGGCCCTACGTCAACACATGCAGCGTCACCATCCAGTGGCCTGGTAGAAACATGTCTCAGATGTGGTGGTCCATCCTGCTGCCGCAGCAACAGCAGCAGCACCTAGTGGAACGCATGCAATTTTAGCCAGTCAAGTCTCCACCACCTCTGCTGAAGGGAGCTGTTTCTCTCTGCCATCATATCCCGGTCCAGATGCTCCTGCTCCTCGCTACTCATGGAACCAGCAGTCGTTCAACGAAGCGATTGCCAAAAGACAACAGTATGCGTCCAACTATTCTAAGGTGCAGAAGCTGACCATGCTCCTGTCCAAGTTGTTGGTACTGCAGTCCCTCCCTTTCCAAGTGGTAGACTCTGTACGGTTCAGAGAACTAATGCCTTGTGGAGAGTCCCAAGCCATAATTTCTTTTCCAAAAAGGCAGTACCAGCCCTTCACGGATATGTAGATCAGAAGGGTGGCCAGTCCGTGAGCCTATCGGTTTCTTTCAAGGTGCACGGCAGCGCGGACGTGTGGAGCTGTAACTACGATCAGGGCCAGTACATGTCCTTTACGGCCCACTGGGTGAATATGCTTCCTGCTCAGCCACACCAAGAACTTGGACAGGAGATGCCGCTTTTCCTCCATGTTGTCAAACTGCTGCTTCTGCGCCAATGTCTGCCTCCTCCTCCTCCTCCACCACCACCTTAGCTTCCACAAGTGCTGCTCCATCATACCACATGTGCAGGACACAGTGGTGTCACGCAGTTCTACACCTGGTTTGCCTCGGCGAACGAAATCCCACAGGGGAGGAACTGCTCCGCGTCATGCAGCAAGAAATCGATGTGTGGCTTTCTCCGCGCCAACTACAAATCGGAACCATGGTGACGGAAAATTGGAGTAACATGGTGTCTGCGCTGCACCGCGGAGGGATGGTCCATGTGCCCTGCATGGCGCAAGTGTTCAATCTGGTTGTGAAAAGGCTCCTGAAGTCTTCCACTGATCTTAAAGACATTCTAAAAATGGGCAGGAATCTGTGCATGCACTTCATCCATTCCTACAAAGCCAGGCACACCCTCCTCGAACTGTAGCGGCAGAATGGCCTCCCCCAATACATGCTGATATGCGATGTTTCCACCCGTTGGATTTCCAGCCTACACATGTAAGACCGACTGTATGAACAGAGAAAGGCCATTAACGATTTTTTGATGATCCAAGCAGACAGCAGTACTCCCCTGTGTAACTTTGATGTCAGCCAGTGGCAGCTCATGCGTGACACCTGCAGTTTGCTGAGGCCATTTGAGGAAGCGACGTTATTTGTCAGTCGCCAGGACTACGGGATGAATAACGTCATTCCATTGCTTCATGTCCTGGAACAGATGCTGAAAAATCTGTCTGGACAGGGGACTGGAGACGTGGCGACTACATCTCTCGCAGCCACATAAGTCTGGTGGGGGCTGAAGTGGAGAAGGAGGAGGACATTGGAGCACAAGCATTGTCTGGTGAAATAAGTGGTTTTTCTACCCAGGTGACAGGAGAAGAGGAGCAGCCGGAGGAGGTAGATGGAGATGAGGAAGACGAGGCAGATGACCCCCAAGCACCGTGGTAGTATACAGTGGAGATGAAGGCATGGAGTCCCTCTGAGTCACTGGTGCAGATGGCCCGCAGCATGCTGATTTGCCTGGCTAGTGACAGCCGAATAGTCAGCATCCGGCAGAGGGATGACTTCTGGCTCTCCACCCTCTTGGACCCTCGCTACCGGTCCAAAATGAGAGCCTTTTTTTCCAGCTGCTGAGAGGGAAGACAAACTCAAGTACTATAGAGTAATCCTCCGTAGTCAGTTGGCCGCTGCCTATGTGCGGCATCATCCATCCTCTGACAGGTGTGACCGGGGGATTCCTCAGCGCCCACGTACCACTGCCACACCTGCTGTGGGAAAGTGGGGGGTAGGAGCAGTACCAGCTCCATCAGCAGCAAAATAAGTCTGGAGTCGTTGATGAGCAGCTTCCTTCACCTGTCTAGTGAGGAGGGCACTCACCAGCAGCAGCAGCAGGACCTGGAGCAGACCCTGAACCAGCAGGTGATGGCCTACTTGGACAGCACTCTGCCACCCCAGGTAGAAGATCCGCTGGACTACTGGGCAGCCAAACTGGATGTGTGGCCGCAACTTGCCGAGTTTGCAGTGGAGAAGCTGTCCTGCACAGCCAGTAGTGTAGCATCAGAGCGAGTGTTCACTGCGGCGGGGGCCATACTTACCCTGAGAAGAACTCGCTTGTCAACCAAAAATATGGAGAGACTGACCTTTGTCAAGATGAATCAGGCGTGGATCGGCCAGGATTTCCACACACCAATGCCTTAGGCGTCAGATTACATCAGCCATGACGCCTCACCAAAACTTTGAGAAATTAGTCTGGATTCTAACTACCTACCTCAGCCACTATTCTGATGCTACCACCCGCCTGATGCCACACATCTGCTGCCAGTTGCTCCATCTGCCTCCCACCATCTTTACCAGGGACTGGTATTGCCACCCACCTCCACACTCTGTCATTATGCCACTCTATGACCTCATGCTGCTGCTGCTGTTGCTGGTGCCGTGACCGCCACACTCTGTCGTTGTGCCACTCTATGACCTCATTCTGCTGCTGCTGTTGCCGTCACTTCCACACTGTGTCATTGTCCCAGTCTGTGACCTCATGCTGCTGCTGTTGCTGCCGTCACCTCCACACTTTGTCATTGTGCCACTCTATGACCTCAGGCTGCTGCTGTTGCTGCCGTCATCTCCACACTGTGTCCTTGTGCCATTTTGTGGGCTCCTGATGTTGCTGCCACCTCCAGAATTTGTCATTGTGCCACTCTGTGGCCTACTCATGCTGCTGCCAAGTGACCGCTGTCTCACTGGAACACCCTGTGGTTTCCTCATGCTGTTTCCAACCTCACCACTCTATGATGTTGCCACTATGTTTGGTTTTCCCCTTCTTTTCACCTCTCAGAAGGAATGGGAAGGATGAGGATTATCTAGCCAAAAGCAGGAGTGGATACAGAACACAGAAGACATGCAAATATCCCATTTACTGGTCATCTCTGTTTTGGATCAACTCCTGTTTGTTTTTGGCCTTAGCAATACTGATGGATTATTGAGCGATTGAAAGCGGACAGTGAAAGATGAAAGGGAGGGCAAAATGTCAGAGACGTCAACGCAAATTTACTGCCGACACCCTCTCACTCAGTCGGGGGGTTTTCTAATGTATCAGCGTTTTAAAGAACAGGTTCTGTCATATTTTGTGACGGTTAAGCTTGGCCTCTGGGGCCCCTGATGTGACGTCCCCTTCTGTGCTGAGACCTGTGCCAGCTCCAGTACCCTACTACTGTGTTCTTGACGCTATCATAGGATCTTGCCCTAGCTTGTTTTTTCCAGCTGGCGCTGCCCATGACTTACAGGCTACATTCCGCTTCAGTTTTTTGGTCATTTTTGCCCCATGAGTGCCCGGGGAATTTTAGAGTGAAGCGATTCAAAGAGCGGCGGCAGTCATGTGCTGCCCTACTAAAACCCGCATTGTATGAAGACCAAACCAAGCTTCCTCTGCATATTTGAGCATGGCACAACGTTCTACAAGACCCTACAGGTTCTCTACAGCCTGGAAATAACTGTTTTTTAATGCGATTTGTCCCGAAGTAATTCGGACCGAAACGAATTTTGTCGGAAAATTCGGCGAACTCGGCGAATCAAATTTTTGAGAAATTCGCCCATCTCTAGTAATAATCTGCAGGCGCCATATGTCCTAGGGGGGTAAAAAAAAAACTGTGAGAATTACTTGTTGATAAGGATCTGGGCAGACGTGTAGATCATAGACTACATAACAGCACAACAGCTACCTCTAAGGCCAGCAAGATATTGGCATGTATTAACCCCTTAATGACACTGGTCATAAACTTACGTTACAGTGTCGGTAAGGGGCCTTGTAGCTACAAAGGCGGGAGGCACCAGCTGCTGATCGCAGCTGACACCCACCGGTAGTGAGAGTGGCACTGTGTGGCGTCTAAATGAATGAGAAACGATATTATCCTAAAATGGTACAAACAAAAAGTACACTTTAGCCCGCAAAAAAAATGCACCCTCACTCAGGTCTATAGATGAAAGTGTAAAAAATGTTATTGGATTTTTTTTTACGGTACTATAGAATAATGCAAACCCTACATTTTTGGTATTGCCAGAATCAAATCAAACTTCAGAATACAGTAAACACAATGTGAATGCTGTCAACAAAAAACCCCTGCAAACATGTCACAACTATGGTTTTTTCACATTTTGACCTGCTTAGAGTTTTTTTGCTGTTTCCCAGTATATTAGAAAGAACATCTTGACCTGCAAAACCCTCATATGTCTATGTAGGGGGAAAAATAAAAAAATTATGGCTCTTAGAAGGCGAGGAGGAAAAAAAGAACGTGTCAACCCCAAAAACGCTTTGTTAAAAGAGGCATGGACTTGTGGGATAGTGCTGTGATATTATCGCTACATAAACACAATCCAATATCAGAAGCACACTAGTAGCACTAAAAAACTATCAAACTTAGTTCACATTTTTGATCAAACTGTTTAAGAACTAAGAACCTCAAAATTTTTCATGTATTCTAAGTAGAAGAAATACTTTTCCAAAAATTCCTACCCTGTTTCCCCGAAAATAAGACAGTGTCTTATATTAATTTTTGCTTCTAAAGACGAGCTAAGACTTATTTTTAGGGGATGTTTTTTTTTTCTATGAACAATAATTCACATTTATTGTTGAACAAACATCAACATGTATTAATATACTGTAGTGATTTAATCACAACATTAGCATAAGCAGCCAAACTCTGAATTGCATAAAAAATGCACTGTGTCTTAATTTCGGGGGTGTCTTATATTCGGGGAAACAGGTTATGTTCTTTTTGATAGTTTTTTAGTGCTAGTAGTGTGCTGTTGATATTGGATTGTATTTGTATGTTACTGCCACACCAGTGTGCACCTATACTCATTTTTAAAAAATTTTTTTTGGGGGGGATGTGCAGACCCAATATTGTTTTCATTACTGCTATACAAGGCATTTGTATGGCCTCACTTGGAATATGCTGTTCAGTTTGGGGCTCCAGTTTATAGAAAAGATGTACTGGAGTTGAAGAAAGTACAAAGACGAGCAACCAAATTAATAAGTTATTAGTTACGAGGAAAGATTGAAAGAATTAGACTTATTTATTCTTGATAGAGGACAGCTATGAGGAGACATGATTATTTCATATAAATGGCCCCTACAAAAAGTATTGTGAAAAGTTAGTTCATGTAAAACCTCCTCAAAAGACAAGGGACACTCACTCTGTCTAAAGAAAAAAAGATACAATATCCAGAGGAGAAAAACACCAAGACAACTGTGAATCTGTGAAATAACCTTCCCAAGAACTGGTCACAGCAAGAACAGGTGAAGGTATCAAGAAATGTAACTATGTAACTATGCACGAATGCTGCACACCAATACCAAAACTTAAACTGTGAAGCATGGTTGAGGGAACATTATGGCTTGAGGCTGCTTTGTTGCCACCTTCTAGGCACTGAGAGCACAATTAATTTAAATTAGTATCAAGACATTTTACAGGAGAAAATAAGGGCAGCAGTCTCTGACCTCAAGCTGATGAGATGTTGGGTAATGCAACAAGAAAATGACCAGCCAAATCAGAGCCTTTTAACCCTGTTGAGATGCTGTTGAATAACCTAAAAAGGCTATGCATGCAAGGTATCACAGAAATATTGAGGGACTGAAACACGTTTAAGGAGGAATGGTCCAAAATTATTCTCACTAGTGTACAAATATTATGTGCAACTGCGTAAATATTTCATAGAGATGATTTTAGGTAAAGGGAGATTAAAAAGATATTAAATTCACTGGTTTACTTATTTTCTTCCTGCATTTTAAATGTTTACTTAATGTGCTCAATTAAATACCTGAAGAATATAACTGTTTGTGGTGTGTCATTAGTTTAGCTGGATTGTGTTTGTCTATAATTGTGGTACAGATAATCACATCTTATCAGTAATTCATGCAGAAATACAGAAAATTCCAAAGGTGAAATTAAGGTTTTTATTGTTTTTGTATGAAGCATTTCTTGACCTGTGATGAGAGGGGTCATTGAGTAGGGTCACCTATGGGACCAGGGATTACTAGATGTTTTCTTAAGAACTTGTTATTCACAGCTTGTCTATCAAGGTTGTCGCTCTGGATGATAATGTCTTCAATTAAGATGGCATACTTCTTGCTTTCACTGTTAGAATACAGATCTGTCTCCAAACCTGATCAACTTTTCTACTATAGCATCCAATGAAATCTAAAATTCCAACATAGCAAAAAAAATTTAACTAATATCGCCAATCAGCTGCCATTTATCACCAGAAAATGTTTCAACACAGCTTATAGAGGACCTATCACCTCCACAGAATCTTATGAAGTAACAGAAAACTGAAATATAAACCTTTTTTTAAAATATGTTTAATTAGTAAAATGAAAGCATTTTACCTGTAAATCAGTAAAATAAAAAAGGTGCTAGCCCTTTAAGAAGTCAGGCCAAAGGGCTCCTGACAGCATGATGGATCACTATATTAACAGCTCTGTGAGATTTCCTACTTCTGATCTTGGAGAGTCCACTGTGCAGATGGGTGCCTGTAAGTTTACGATGTGTACACTGGGAAGCTATGTGCTGCTATTTTCATGGTGTTGTAATTACACTAGCAGCAGTGTAATATAGATGCCTGTGTGATATGGAGGAGAAGAAGACTAAATGCAATAGGCAAACCTGTCAGACAAATGTCCTTAGATTGTTGTGCCAGCAGTGTATATATATAGAGAGAAACTTGGATTAACCCTGTACAAGCATCTATGTCTTCAGCTCCCCTTGCACAGTTGGTATCTAACAGAGAATGAATCTTGTCAGATTGTGGCAGAATGAAAGTAAAACCTGTTTCCCTGTAGTACTGAGACAAATCATCTGATTTGCTAATGACGTGTATTGGACAAAAGTCTTATAATTTTAGCTACTATACATTTTTGATGTTGTGGTGATAGGTGCTTTTTTACACTTGTAAATGATCCAGTGAGGTTTTGAGGGTAAAATCTTTCTATAGTGTACAAAAAGTTTCAGAAGTAAAACATGTTCACAGACAGCTGCTACGCGTTTCAGACTATCTGGGTCCTTCTTCACAGCAATTGGTTCGGTACAACTAAGCTTAATTAAGAACAAATAAGGACCAATCGTGATACAGAGTTTAAATCACTAAGTGAATAAATGGTTACGCACATAATGCAGATGGGTACACCTATTAAACTCCAAAACAGCTATAGTTATATGTGTATCTCAAAGTCACAGCTTGCAGAACGAATTGCTGTAAAGAAGGACCCACGTGGTCTGAAACATGTAGCAGGTGTCTGTGAACATGTTTTACTCCTGAAATTTTTATACAATAAAGAAAGATTTTACCCTGCAAACCTCACTAGATCATTTGCAAGTGTTGCTGTTATATCCGTTGGCCGACGGAGAAGATCACAGGAGGTGGAGGATGGCCATAAGTGGCACATGGGACTAATACATCCATCACCATGGGGGTAAGCCACCTTGTACTTTTTGTATGCCATATTAGGTGCTCTTTAAGCCATATTCAGAAATCCATGTTTTTTCAAGACCTACTTGTGCACACAATGTGCTGCAGTTACGATCCACTGCTGTGCTATGATGGAGCCGCCACAGACATGCTTGTTGTGTAAGTATAGGCTGACTTGCCATGGCCAACGACCCAAGGACACATCACGTCCTACAATTATCCTAGAAGATTTAGAACGGGATCCGCATTCTAGAGAGGCAAAGGTAAATGTTTATTACCAAAAGATTTAAAGGTTTTAAATAAGATTAGAAAAAAGGTTTCTGTCTTTTTACAGTAAAAGAACCACTCATGTCCATGGACTATGTCTGATATTTCATGTCAAGCAGCAAAACCAGACACAACTCATGCACACGAGTGGTGTTGTTCCTGTAAAATAAGCAGGACTTTTTTTTCTAATTTCTTGAAACTTCTTTAAAGGGGTTGTCTCACTACAAGGATTGCTTTTTATATTAAAGATCTTATAAAAACAAGTCACTTCGCAATATGTGTCCATTAAAAGTATCCTACCTATTCTGAGATATCCCCTCTTGTATGGGCTGCATCAGCTCCTCAGGTCGCAATAGCTACAGACCTGTTTGTTCTCTCATGATAGACTGCCAGTGCTGGTTGCTATAGCTACAGACCTGGCTTCTAGTGCAGCCTAGTGGAAGCCAGTAAACACGCCCCTGAATTCAAAATGAAACCAAGAAAACAGGACTGAAGTAAGATGAATCGATGTAGTGAGACAACCCCTTTAAGGAACAGCTCTTTTTGTAGATTCATTGCATTCATATTTTATAGTGATATTCCACTCAGCTGTTGGGGTTTCAAATATTGCTTCAGTTTCCATGTGTGAGTGTCATTCAGACATCATACATTTTACAAGTTGCTGCAGAACAATGTCATGTTGACTTATGCTGAGGTCTCCGATTGTAGAACCCTTCTTAAAGGGGTTGTCTCACTACATCGATTCACCTTATCTCAGTCCTGTTTTCTCAGTTTTATTTTTGAACTCAGGGGTGTGTCTACCGGCTTTACTGGATTCTACTGGCCTGCAGTGATGAGCTGCTGAGGACAACAGGTCTGTAGCTATAGCGACCAGCACTCTCAGGAGAGATTGAATAGGTCTGTAGCTATAGCAACCTGAGAACTTGATGCAGCCCATACAAGAGGGGATATCTCAGAATAGGTAGGATACTTTTAATGGACACATATTGCAAAGTTACTTATTTTTGCAAGATCTTTAACATAAAAAGCAATCCTTGCAGTGAGACAACCCCTTTAACCCCAGTGAAAAGATTTGAAAATTATTGTTCCATCAGTAACATACATGGAAAGTTACAAGTAGTGCACAATAGTCAGACTGTGTCAGGTGTCACACAGTTTGTGTCCTCTTACCTCCATGTGGCTCTATGCGGCTGTCATGACCCGCCTGGCATTTAGGCTGGGCCTGAGATTTTCCTGACATTCTGGTTTCCTGGACAAGTCATTTCTGCTTTTGCTCCTCTGAGTTTTTTTTGGACATTCCTCTGGACAGTCTGTGTCCTGCCTGGTAAAGGTTTGGATATATTTGTTTCTGCTTTGTTCCTGGACCCTGTGTTTTCTTTTTTCCACGTTCTCAAGGATCCACCTTTTGTTATTATTTTTGTGTTGTTGTACGTTTTTTGTTTTCTTTAATAAAATCCTTTTTGGCATCAATACAACAACGTGACATAATCTCAGGCCTATAATAATGGATCCTCGGGATACAAGGCCTGTCCAAGTTTTTTAAACTTGCTGAATGTTTTAGGGCAGCAGCTGAGGCATTTAGGATGGCTGACCCCAAATTTTTTTCTGCCTTTCTGGTGCCTGCTGCCACGTCTGGCGAGGACCCTGTGCCCTGAAGCGCCACGTCTAGCGGCGACCCTGTGCCCTGCAGCGCCACGTCTGGCGAGGACCCTTGCCCGCACGCAGTTGGCGAGGACCCGTCCCGCAGCGCCCATCGGCGCACCTGTGCCTGCACGCCGGTCTGGGCAACCCTGTGCCCTGCAAGCGGCGTCTGCGCACCTGTCCTTGCAGCGCACGTCTGGCGACCTGTGCCTTGCAGCGCCACGTCTGGCGGCGACCCTGTGCCCTGCAGCGCCGCATCTGGCGGCGACCCTGTGCCCTGCAGCGCCGCATCTGGCGGCGACCCTGTGCCCTGCAGCGCCGCATCTGGCGGCGACCCTGTGCCTTGCAGCGCCACGTCTGGCGGCGACCCTGATACCTGCAGCGCCGCATCTGGCGGCACCGTCCGCAGCCCCATGGCGACCCTGCCCGCAGCGCCTGTCTGGTGGTGTCCTGTTTTCCTGCAGCGCCACGTCTGGCGGCGACCCTGTGCCCTGCAGCGCCATGTCTGGTGGTGATCCTGTTTTCCTGCAGCGCCGCATCTGGCGGCGACCCTGTGCCCTGCAGCGCCGCGTCTGGTGGCGATCCTCCAGCCTGCAGCGCCACGTCTAGCGGTGACCCAGATTCCATATGGCACGTTAAGGATCTGGAGGCCCCTCATAAAAGGGAGGGTACTGTCATGACCCGCCTGGCATTTAGGCTGGGCCTGAGATTTTCCTGACATTCTGGTTTCCTGGACAAGTCATTTCTGCTTTTGCTCCTCAGACTGTCAAGAGGAATGTCCAAAAAAAACTCTGTGTCCTGCCTGGTAAAGGTTTGGATATATTTGTTTCTGCTTTGTTCCTGGACCCTGTGTTTTCTTTTTTCCACGTTCCCAAGGATCCACCTTTTGTTATTATTTTTGTGTTATTGTACGTTTTTTGTTTTCTTTAATAAAATCCTTTTTGGCATCAATACAACAACGTGACAGCGGCTTTGCCTTTTTGCGACTGATTCACTGACAAGCTCGTTTTTTATGTGCCTGCAGCTGCTCTCTAAAGTATGCATGCTCCGCTCCAGCATGTGTCTGCTCTTCTCCAACATCTGCATACATTTCCCTCAAGACCCTGCCTGATCTTTGATTCTGGTCAAATGCTAGCGTATTTTCTATTGTGATTCCTGGCACTGACCTCAGCTACTTCATTGACCTTGCTACCTCTCTGCTGCCTTCCCTAACCTTTGGCTTTTTCGGACCCCACTTGAAAGCCAGCTGTCTCAACACATTACCTGTTCGACCAACAATTTTATCTGATTCCAGCTGTTGCCAGGGGTGATTTTGATTGTGTTAGGGTCCTGGGAGTCCCCTGCAGCAGAGGCCAGATCCTCCTACAGGTATTAAATGGGTGTTCTGAAAGTTTAAAATGGTCATTTGTCTGTCAGGGCGTGATGAAAAATAGAAGACAAGAAGAATACTTACCTGTGGACGCTCTCGCTCTGTCGTGGCGGCGGTCCCGATGATCTCGGCTGTAGCTGTGAACGTTCATCGTTCATGTGACAGATGCAGTCATTAACGGGTCGCAGCAGTCATGTGCATGTGACATTGCTGGCTGTGACTGGCTGCACCTGTCACATGAAGGATGAACGTTCAGAGCTACAGTTGGAATCCCTGCGGTGACGCAACAAGAGCATCCAGGAGGTAAGTACTTTATATTTTGAAGTGTTAGAACACCCATTTAATGGGTGAAAACTAGCGTAGAAATCAGTCTCTGCTCCCTGGGCTATGCCCCCCTTGCTGAGGACAGTACAAGCTAGTGTCAGACCTGCTGTTTCCAGCGCTGTGACCCTTATTCTGTAAGATGCTGGAGTTTTAGAGCATTTAATGCTCAAATCTTATTCATGAGCAGATGTTAACCCTGCCTACTAATTGCTAGCCCTGCCCACTGACCGTTATTCTCATGTTTCTACCTATTCAAAGTAATAGGTTAATCATTTTAAGTGGGTGGGGCTAGCCTCAAATGACTCTTTTCATGACTCTTTTCTGGCTGAAAACTGCAGATTTGGGCATTAAATACTCAAAAACTCCAGCATCTTACAGAATAAAGGACACAGCGCTGGGAACAGCATGTCTGACACTAGCTTGTGCTGCCCTCAGCCAGGGGGGCAAAAACTATGTGACAGGTTCTCTTTAACAGTTTGTTAAAGTTTAGCTTTCCACTTAGTAAGGTCATGTGATACTTCACTTTGGATGTCCCTTTCTATTACAAATGTCCACCATAATAAGCTAAAAACAGGGTATGCAGATATTTTATAGTAAGAGCTTTTCTATAGCCACCCCTAGCTTTCCCTAATAAATAATAACCCCCTCTATTACCTCAGAATTACTTAAAAAACATTTGATATTGTTTGATGACCATCATCTTATTTTACATATCAAACATTTATTGTACTGAACTGTAAAATAAGATGAACACTATGTGATTCGGAAATCTAGCTACAAAAAGTTATGTCTCAGGTTGACAACTCACCTGAACATTTCAGTGCAACAATACGTCCAGAAAGGCATCCTCGCCTGTAAAATAAAATAGGGAAATTTGTGTTAAATCAAACTTGATGTAATTGGTAAAGTTTCACTATTCAATGAAACTCATTGTAACAATCCGGCGGTGTCAGTATACACTGACCCGGCGATTGCCAGTGTATGGTGAATCTTCTGGGCTTCTGTGAGCGTAGATGTTGTAACTTGCAGAGGTAGCGGAAGTACAGGACAGGATAGCAGGTGCTGGTACATATAACAGGACACAGCAGGTGTAGCTGCAGGCGGCTAGTGCAGTTCCAGGTGGGTAATGGACAGGTACAACGGCAGGAACAGCAGATACTACGGGCATGGTGCAGCAGTTATACAGCAGCCAAGCTCTAAGTACAGTATGTAGACAACAATGAACTGACAAGAACAAGGTTAGGATGATCCTTATATGCAAACAAGGTCACAGGTTAATTGACAGATTGACAGATAATTGGGATAATGTCCCTTTAAATAGCCGTGTTCACGCCCTAGGGAGCGCTCTTGCGTGCACGGGACACCAGAGAGCCAGAGGAAGCAGAGGAGACTTGTATCTGCCGGTGGGCGGTGCCGCTGGCATCGCAGCACAGACAGGAGCTGGGACAGGTGAGTAACTAGAAGCAGGGACAGTAGAGGACGCCGCCGTAGTGGCCGGGACACGGTCATGCCTGCAGTTCAGCACAGGAACCACGTCATGGACCGTGACACTCTTAGATCAGGATCAATATTTCCACGAAAGATGAAGTGCTCATATTTTCCACAGCAAAATATTTCTTTTTTTTTAAATTTTGACAAACAGACAACGCATTTCATATTGTGGCGATACTTCGACGAGACCTGATGAAGTATCGCCACAATACGAAATGCGTTGTCTGTCAAAATAATTATTTTTTTCTTCTGCTGTGGAAAATGTCTGCGCTTTACCTTTTGTGGGAAAACTGACCCTTTAAGCCCTTTTGGATATAAGGGTTTCATTGAATAGTGAAACTTTACTAATTACATTTGTAATTCAGCTAGCACATCCGTGCAAGCTAGTACCCACAAGAAGCTGCAGACTTTCCACCACTAACACTGATTCCAATACTGGCATTTGACAAGATGGAGTATTGTGCCTATAGGGTATCACACAACTAAGACAGGTGAGCGGACCTCTGTAGTTCCCGGCACATTCTCTTTTGAGGTATTTGTTTCCTGTAATTCATACCTGGACAATTTAGCAGAAGATGGGGTTTACCACTCCTGGGGAGAGCCCCCAGACAACACCAATTTTAGGGCAGGATTACACAAGCATTGCCTCTTTGCAGTCTGGTTTGTGGGCCGCTAGTGTAACGAGCCGGGGTAGTGGATCCACTGGACCACCGCAAGCAATGCTACAGGCCACACCAGGGAGCGGAGTCTAAGTAGGTCCCGGTTTTCACCAGAGCCCGCCACAAAGCGGGATGGACGTGCTGCAGCAGGATTTCACCAGGTCGCTACTCCTGATGTGACTTGTTTGCGGAGGCGGCCGAGGTGCAACGTGGTACAAAATTGGTAGACTGAGTCGTAGTCGGGAACAGGCCAGAAGGTCAGGGCAGGCAGCGAAGGTTCAAGGTCGGTAGACGACAGCAAACAGGACTGGTACACGGGAATAACAGAACCACACAGAGTAAGGCTTCCTCGCATAGGTAAAGGGCGCTATGGATTCGGAAAGGGAATTTCCCCGGGGGTTTGGAACCCTTATAAGGGTCAGCGGCCGCAAACCAATTACCGGGCGTTTGTCCCTTTAAAATCTGACAGAGCCGGCGCACGGGGGCCCCCTAAGAAGCGGGGCCGCGTGCACCAGCCAGCAGTCAGAGGCGAGACACGGAGCGAGGTGAAAAGTTGACTGCGCCCGAGGGAGCGAGTGAAACCCGGGTGGCCCACACGGCCCCGCGGCGCTGCTTCCTCGGGCGCCTCAAGGGGCTGGGGAACGAGTGCGCCCGCAGCCAGCGGTGCGGGCGCTACCCGTGACGGCTAGAAATCCTTTGGTAGGCTGCAATCAACCTGCAAAATATATGTTGTGCAGGCTTATGTTAAATAAATAGCAAATCCTAAAGAGGCAACTCAGTAAAAATACTTAAAGGCCAATTGCAGGCAGTGAGAGTCGGTCCATATACATCACTTACACGGCAGAATTATATATAATTTTTTTTACTTTGCTTTAGACACAGTGATCTATGCTTTTATTGTGTCTACTGACGTACCTGGTTCGCCAGATGTGCTCAGGCGCATTTGTTTGGCCAAGTGGAATCTGAACAAATTCTTGACTGTGATTTAAGTTGATGGATGTCACATTTACAGCCCTGTGGTGTGTCAACCTTCAAGAGACAACTTAATGAGTTTGGTCATAACTTTATGATGAACTTTATTACGAAAGTTTAGTTAAACGTTAGAATGTATGTTCTGTGCATGCCAAACTCTATATCACGGAACATCAAAAACACATCTTATGATCTAACAATATTTGGGTACGGACTTTGGATCCATTAATGTGGACGGCACCCATGGGAGACTTGATGCTCTATTTGAAATTCAAAGACTTCCATTATCAAAAAACAAGCCTTGACTCTTGTGCTATATGACTACACTTGATGGACAAATAGACCCTTTTACAAATGCTTTGCCGCAGCTTTGTGCACCACATGATGTGTATTTCCCGCTGTGTCTTTCTGTAGTTCCTGCATTTGATAAATCTGACAGAAGTGTGACATGTGGTTTTGGACTTCTGTCAGATGCATAATGTTAAAGATTCCCACCTGCTATGTGCCATTTACAATGCTGATGTCTTCTTACATGGCATAAGTCTATGGGCCACTGCTATCCTTGCACCCCTTAAAGCTATGTCCCCACATTCTATATTCAAGAGAGTTTCTCTTTCAGTATTCAAGACACTATGGGGCAAATGTATGAAAACTGGCGCACACTAGACACTTGCACTACATTAGAGTAGCATTCATCAGTATGTATGAAGATGTCTCACAGCACTTTACAAATGTGTCCCACTGTGAGACAAAAACGTGAGACAAAATGTGTGCCAAAAAAGTGTCTCAGCCTCGCTAGTTTAAAATTGTCATGAATTAATCCTCCATTTTTGCAACACATTCTGTCAAGACATATCCATAAATGTATCTAATCTTATGAATGTGGCACGACACGCTCCCTAAGAAAAAAGTCAGGACAAAAAAGTCAGGAAAATGGGATGTGGATGTGGGCTATTTGCAAAGACCTTTTATAAATATGTCAGACAGGGCCCACAACAATTTTTTTTTTTTTTTGCACAAATCATACCAGACCACTGGTGCAGCCATTTCATACATGCCACCCTTTATGTTTTATTCTTCATTTAAAGGGGTTTTCTCACTACATTGATCTCACCTCAGTCCGGTTTTCTTGGTTTCATTTTGAATTCAGGGGCGTGTTTACTGGCTTCTACTAAGCTGCAGTAGAAGCCAGGTCTGTAGCTATAGCAACCAGTACTGGCAGCCTATCAAAAGAGATTGAACAGGTCTTTAGCAATAGCGACCTGAGGAGCTGATGCAGCCCATACAAGAGGGAATATCTAGTAATAGGTAGGAGACTGTTAATGGACACATATTGCAAAGTGACTTGTTTTTGCAAGATCTTTAACCCCTTAACGACCTTGGGGCAAATCGCCGCTAACACCCGGGCAGTAACAGCGCCCGGCCGGTTGGCTCCGCCTTGGCGCTGTTTTCCCCCATCAGGTTCCCGCGGCTAAGGATGGCCGGCGTCGGAATTCGCGATCGGTATAAGCGCAGCTATGCTGCGCCGATCCGATCACCGGGCATTGTGGTGGGGGAGCCTTGTGAAGGCTCCCGTCACTTACCCTGGCCGGTTTGCCCCTATGCAATGCATTAGGTTGTATTAACAATCGCGCCACCTAGTGGTCAAGTACCACAGGTGGCCTCAATGTTACAGTAAAAAAATAAAAAAAAAAGTTTTAAAGACAAAAAAAAAAAAGTAAAAAGGGTTGTCTCGCTACAAGATTGGGTTTTTAATTTTTAAAGATCTTTAAAAAAAAAGCAGCTTTTCAATATATGTTCATTACAAATGTCCAGATTTTGACAGCCCTTTAGTATTATACATCAGCTCCCAAATTTCTATGCACTGACCCGTTGATCCTTACTTACTGGGGGTCAGGTCTGAATGACTCATACCTTGAAGACAGGTTGGAGCAGAGAGCCCCTCCCACACAGAATGCTTCTGGAGGGGGAGGAGGACTCTGGGGTCTGTGTCCTGGATTAACCCTGTGTGTGCCTGCTTCCTCCTGCTCTCTACACAGATAGATGTGATAGCAGTGACCCGTCTGTTACTATAATCATGATATGTCTTTGGAACTGTAAACTATACTAATACTATAGAGATCAGGGGGCATATGATACTTTATGTTCTCCTGTATTAGGGACACATCCTGAGTATTGTAACACTTCCCTTGTTGTTGCTGGAGATGTTGAGACTTGTAAGCTAAGCAGGGGATAAGAAACACTTGCATCCCCTCTGCTTATTAGCACACCACTTCACCTTCCTCTCACACTCACAGATCAGCCCCTCCTGCAACAGACCTAGCAGGCACACACGGGGTGAACTCTGAGAGCAAACCCCCTCCCCCCTTCCCCCCTGTATGGGAAGTTACGTAGCTGCCTGTGTCTGATGGGAGGGGAGAGGGAGCAGAAAAAGACAGACAAGCTAGCACGCCCCTCAGTTCAACTTACCAGGGACACTGACAGGCTGAAAGCTCGTAATGAGACAACTCCTTTAAAAGTTCAAATCACCCACCTTTCCCCATTTTACAAATAAAATCATTAAAATAATAAAAAAGTTACACATATTTGGTATCGCCGCGTTCGAAAAAGTCCGATCTATAAAAATATAACATCATTTATCCCGTAGGCTTAACACCGTAGAAGAAAAAAGATTCCAAACGGCAAAATTGCGTTTTTTTTTCATTTTACACCACTCAAAAAATGGAATAAAAATGACCAAAAAACGCATGCATTCCAAACTGCTAGCGATAAAAAGTACACTTCAGCCCGCAAAAAATGCCCCCTCACTAAAGTCCGTAGGTGTTAGTACAAAAAAGTTATTTGTCGCTCAAAATGGCGCCGTGGCGCAAATTTCAAAAATAGAAAATGTTTGGAATTATTTTTACGGTACCAAAACATAACGGAAACCCTACATGTTTGGTATTGACGGATGCGTAACAACCTGTAGAATACAGATAACACATTATATTTACCGAAGATTGAATGCCATAAAAGCAAAACCCTCGCAAACATGGCGAAAATACATTTTTTTTCACAATTTGTCCCACTTGGAATTTTTTTGCCGTTTCCCAGTATATTCTATAGTATAGTGAATAACACCAATAGAAAGTACATCTTGTTCCGCAAAATAAAAGCCCTCATGTGTCTATGTAGGTGGAAAAATAAAGAAGTTATGGCTTTCAGAAGGCGAGGAGGGAAAAACGAACGTGTCACAAAAAAAAAAACCCGGGTCCTGAAGGGGTTAACATAAAAAGCAATCCTTGTAGTGAGACAACCCCTTTAATGATTTAACCCATTTTAAGAGTAAGTAAAATATTGGATAAAGAATGACTTTATACAAGAAGATTTCTACCTGATGTATCCCAAGTGTCGGCATACATGGGTTCCCCAATCTGCATTCCACCTCTCATGACAAGTAAGGAGCCATTCTGGTCTGTATTCCACCTGCACTTCCAACAAGAAGTTTTCTGTGTTTATTCTGAAAGACACTGAAACCATTTTTATGAAAGAACGATTTCTTGCGATAAATTCTGTTTATCAAAGAACGGAGACCCAAATGCTGGTATTAATAACCACAGTAAAATCAGTGGTATCAAACTAACCCATACCTGCCTATACATTTTGATCAAAAAGTATACTAAGAACCTTCTGTTCATCTTTGTAAAGTTTTGCTGAGAAGCAGTAGATCAACGTATAGTGTGTGTGGTCCATGCCTCTCCCAGATTTGAATACATACGTCTATTTCTTTGCACACATGGATCAGCACTTCTATGCATTTGGCCCAGGTGTTTTTAATTAGCAGTAGTCTGTATAAGGGTCGATGTCCTTTTCCTTTCAGTCAGCTTGCAGGGAGTCCAGGGAAGGGAAGCTGTGTCAACCTTTCCTTTGTTGGTGGTGGAGCTGTGTGGTGGCCATTGCTGTTGTGATGCTGTGCTGGTGGGGTGGTGCAGCCCAGAGCCAGGGGGCTAGATCTGGCAGCAGTGGGGCTGTTGGGCCACTGGGTTGTGCCCCTCATCTGTGTGGCTTTTGCTGCGGTGGTGGCCGCTATGCAGTGCTGCCCCCATATAGTGTAGGGACCCACTTTATAGAGGTCGCCATGAAGTGGCAAGTGGGACTATACATTTTGATCAAAAAGTAGACTAAGAACCTCCTGTTCATTTTTGCAAAGTTTTGCTGAGAAGCAACGTATAGTGTGAGGATGTGTGGTTCATGCATCTCCCTTCCAGATTTGAATCCATACCTGTACAATGACCTCACCCATACCATATGTTACCTGGTTACATTACGACTACAAATATAATTGCTGTCACCATAGAAAAAAGAAGCATCTTTTCCCTTCTACAGTTCATGATCTGCAAAAATTTGTGTCTATACATTCTTGCATTCAATGTATATTTCCAATAATAACAGAGGATATCTTTTAATGGAAATGTTTTATGTGTTTAACTGTCGTTCCTTTAACTGGATGAAGTGTGTAAAGGAGAATTAATGTTTCTTCTGTTTTAGTACTAATTATTGTAGTCTTTATTTTGTATTTCTGGTACCTGAGCAGAGACGGTTGGGTTCACACAGCATTACTACATCTGAGATATTAGTTGGGATACTGTGCAAAGTGAGATCCCGACTGATACACTGAAATATGTTACCATAATAGGTACTGCAACGGGGCCACGGCTGGACCACAGAAATCTAGTTCTATTTGGACTGTGTTTGTACAATTTATCAAGCATATATACTTGTGACTACCACACTTTTGTATCTCTCAAAAAAAAGCATACACCACCAAGAAATAGAGCAAATGTAGTCCAAATAGGATTACGTTTCCTGTAATGATTTCTGTCTGTCAGGGTGCTTTTTATGGTATCTTGATGGATACCTGATGCATAGTGGATAACAGTGTGTGAACCCAGCTGAAGCTGTATACAGAACCCTGTGTGTTAAAGGGGTTTTCTCACCATGTTGTTTCACAGAGCCACAGGCAGCTTCAGACTCACACTTCCTGCTTGGGCCGTGGGTGGTTCTATAGCAGTGATTAGAATATCAGCTCTCTATTCCTAGCTCTTATTATTGCAGTGACCTGAATTCAGGAGATTTAGGGCGACATGTATGAAGGAAGGCGCTTCAAAGTGAATTGTCGAGTCTCGTTTTCAGTGTATAATGTGCCTCAAGGTATGAAAGTGTTTTTTGTGAGATTATAAATGGAGCCTTTGTGTTTTATATAGTTTGATAATTATCAGAAATTACTTTTTTTATTGTACTGGTGTAAGTTGAGAAAGAAGATGACTTTTTTTTTTACCCTTATGGCAAATCTATATCCATTTCGACTCCTCAGGCTCAGGCATAGGTCTGCCTGTTCGAGAAATAATGCGCATATTTTTGCTTAACCACTTTCATATGTTTGTCTAAATGTGTCTAATATTACGAGTGTGGTGCGACACGCCCCAAGAACACCGCCTCATGTTAGGTGCATTAGAAAGTGTCGAGACTTATGAACAACGCGCCTAACACATTCATTAGGTGCATTAGACATCATAGACTGCACACTTAGGCTCATTTTATACCAGAAAAGGGTAAAAAACCTGATCATACATGTCTCCCTTAATCTTTAGTGGATAAGGTTACAGAGAACTGAAACTGGTGAAAACCAGGTAAAACCAGGTAAACAGCCTCCTTTCTTTGATAGTGGTAACACACTCTGATATCACCAGGATGGATAGCAGCTTGAAAACAATCTCTGCTCTCAGATAAGAAAAAAGAGCAGAGAGACGAGGGGAGAGCAGGACAGTAACCAGAGAAACTCGTCCACTCAAAGCAGATAAAATCTCTCTTATCTCCTGACGAAATGAGCAACTTATTTGGTAAAAGTCTTGTTTTACTGTTCCCTACAAGTTAAAAGCTAATCTTTGTAGAGAGAAAACCCCTTTAACTGTATAGTACTGCTATTCTGCCTTATCAAGGCAACAAGTACATTAGAGTTATCATCAATTCCCTACTTCTAATAATCATAATGACTGTGATGATTCTTTTCCAATCTACACAGCAAAGCCCAATACTGTCAACCTATCCTGTGTGCTGCACACAGAAAAAAATATTTACTAAACATGTCTCTAAATCACAAAACAAATGTAAATAAAATGCCATTTTCTGATTATACATTCCCTTTAAATCATTAAGCAATGTAGCTTAGGAATCAATAAAAAATATAAACATCCCAAACCTTTTCTACGTGGGACAGTAGTGACGTCATTGTCCGTGTCATTACATCGAGAGGTCACCTCAGCATCTTGCAGCG
Organism: Phyllomedusa bahiana; assembly: GCA_025379985.1. Classification (NCBI taxonomy): domain Eukaryota; kingdom Metazoa; phylum Chordata; class Amphibia; order Anura; family Hylidae; genus Phyllomedusa; species Phyllomedusa bahiana. Next base: position 93,248 of record JAODAL010005319.1, on the reverse strand, counting down.
GTACAGAGCCTTGATAAACAAGAGGCTTCATGAAGTACTGCACTGGAAAAACCAAAATGATGAAAATCTTTTTCTTGTATACTATAGTACAGTCAAACTTAAAAGGAAGGTCCATTTTAAACATCTTCTGATATCTGTTTCTTTGAATGCTTTGCTCCTTGGTTTTTTGATCTTGGCAATCTCCCACTTACTACCATAATACTGAAGACACTTGCACACTAGCACTTAATTGCAGTAAATGGAAGATTTCCAATTAGTAGGCAAAAAAAAGTACAAATAATATGAAAAAGGCTTTAGCACACTGCAATCCTTTTGTTCATGCCATTGCTAATAGTCTCAGGGAATATTTTCTGATGTGTCTCAATGATATGTCAGAACATTTTTAAAGCGGACCTTACCTTTAAGGAATATGCCACCTTCAACCAATTTATTACAGTTTAAGTAGTTTTCTGGCAGAAGAAAAATTAATCTTAAATGGGGCCAGGCTGGATTAAAAGCAAACAAAAAAAAATATCTGCCTGCCACTGCTGCTCCTAACTTCCTGACAATCTGCTTCTCTTCTGGGTTCATGTCCTGAAATGCATAAGAGGCTTACACTACATCAACGAGCCTCTCCTGCATGTTGGTACGAGAACCTGGAAGTGATCACTTAGAAGCTCTGGAGCAGTAGCGCTGGGGGACAGTTACTTAAAGGGGTTGTCTCACCATGCTATTTTACAGAGCCTGCTCCTCACAGCTAGCTTCAGGCACCCACTTCCTGTTCAGGCTGTGGGTGGGTCTACAACAGTGATTGCTTTTCTATTTCCAGGTAGAGGGACATTGCTAATACAAGGGTTTTAAAAAGTATGGTGCATGGCTACAGAGCTCTAAAGGATTTGTCAATAACACAGATAAACAAGCTCCTATGCTGCTGTTAAGACACAGCAGGGAGTAAAATCATCATCTCGGCCATTCCAGCCAGGGCTACTAGAGCAATGAAATCAGAGTGAGATGGTTAGTAACCTAGGAAAGCTTGTGTATACAAGTAGGAGATCAAAACTGCTTTTGTTCTAAAGTGAAGCACAATCAGAACAGCAATGTATTTGTTAATAGTCCTTGTTTAGCCTTGCCTACATTTTTATAGTTAATCATTAGTATAACTGTTTTGTTTTTTTTTACTCAGTGTGACCCCATTATAGGCAATGTTCACACAGCTTGTTGCCGATGGACGGATTTCGCCCCGCAATTACGCCGGCAGCCGTGCAGGGGGGGCGGGCGGGGGGCCGGCAGCTCGCCGGCCCCATAGACACTCATTATTCACGGCGCGTACACACCGTAAATAATGTTCAGGTCACTTTCTCCCACCGCGGGGATTTGCCGAGCGGGGAGAAGAGTCGAAATCCACAGTTGTCTATGAGAGCTGTGGATTACCGTAGTTACTGGGACGGATTGGAGCCGTACTGCAGCGCAAATACAGCGCGCAATACGGCTCCAATCAGTCCCAGAATAAGCCGTGTGAACGAGGCCATAGATTATGTTTTTCTGCCAGACAATGCCTTTAAGTGTACACACCATTTTTAAAAAAGGCAAATACTTTCCCTATGTTGAAATAGAACTCCAGTCCTCAAGGCTTACAAACAGGTCATGTTTTCAGGATATCCCATAGAATACATTGACAATAATTATATCATCTGGGCAATAATAAAGAAACATGGAAAACATGACCTATTGATGACCCTGGACTGGAGTTGAGGGACAATGGTGTACAGAATATGGAACAGATGGTATGTTTTCATATACACTATATGTAGGGGCTTGTCTGAGATAATTGATTTGTCTAGAAAATTTCATTGGATTATGGTACTTTACAAAAACAGAGAAACAATCCCACAATGTAGGGATAAGAACCGTTCCCCAATAACACGTTAACTATATCAGATAGGGAGAAAAAACTAAAAAATAACTTTTATTAAATATATGATTAAAATGTAAACACCAGGCCGAAAACAGACAAGGAGTGCACTCAATAGAAAATCCCTACAAAGTCTAAATGAAAACCTAACCTGTCAAAAAAACGGGATGATCGTCCCAACAAGGACGCTCCCGTCCGGAACCTAACCCTTACACTAATCTGACCCTATGCACCCCATGTCCCAACATGTTTCAACCCTCCCAAGATGTCAAAAAATGGTTTCCTCAGGGGACAATTTGTAAAGGGAGAAGAATATATACAGGGGGTCTATATAATCATAAAACAAGGGTATTACAGAGTATATAGTCACTAATAAAACAAGGGTATAAGAGACAGGAGGATGTGGAAAGTGCACCAATAATACCAGCACCACACACCTCAAATGAACACCCAAATTGTGCACCTAAACATAAAAGTAAAATATGCAGCCACAACAAGAATGATAATACCTAAATACCGCGTCTCTCAGCAGCTGCTTCCTGGAGTGTAGGACGCGCGGGGCCGTACTGGCTTTCACGGGACAGTGTTGGTAACGTGCGCAGGCGACCGTGGCGCCGTGTGTATCGCGCCGGATGCCCCACATATGAGTGGCATTGATTGCCGTTACCGGACATCTGTGGAAGGACTTGCAGGTGATTTCTTATCCACCATTTGAGATAAACTTGTCCATTCTAGGCGATATTGCCATGTTTTGGTAAGATGTTGTGACACTGTATTTGGCATCAGTGATTGTCTTGTTATTGAGACAATCACTATCGGTGGACACTTCCCCCTTGTGCGGTCTGTAAGTCTCCATGTGACATAAGTCTTGAGTCCAATTATCTTTTCTGGACTATTGATACCACACTCCTTAGGTATTATCATTTTTGTTGTGGCTGCATATTTTACTTTTATGTTTAGGTGCACAATTTGGGTGTTCATTTGAGCTGTGTGGTGCTGGTATTATTGGTGCACTTTCCACATCCTCCTGTCTCTTATACCCTTGTTTTATTAGTGACTATATACTCTGTAATACCCTTGTTTTATGATTATATAGACCCCCTGTATATATTCTTCTCCCTTTACAAATTGTCCCCTGAGGAAACCTTTTTTGACATCTTGGGAGGGTTGAAACATGTTGGGACATGGGGTGCATAGGGTCAGATTAGTGTAAGGGTCAGGTTCCGGACGGGAGCGTCCTTGTTGGGACGATCATCCCGTTTTTTTGACAGGTTAGGTTTTCATTTAGACTTTGTAGGGATTTTCTATTGAGTGCACTCCTTGTCTGTTTTCGGCCTGGTGTTTACATTTTAATCATATATTTAATAAAAGTTATTTTTTAGTTTTTTCTCCCTATCTGATATAGATTGTGGTACTTTGCATTTTTTTTTAACAACAAACACTAGTAAAGATAGGCATTCACCCTCAAATCTACAGCAACTGCATATGAACACAAATAAAGAACACACGTTGATGCAAAATATACAAATATTATGTATTTAAATGAAAGAAAGCAACCAAAAAAAAGCAAACCACCCTTGTTCCTATACATACTTTAATCTTTATCACAAAACTAAAACTATACTTAAAAGCATTTAGAAACCAGAGTCCAGCTAAATAAGAGAATCAATACCCTATGGTCACCTTATTACTGTTGGAATGCTGTTTTATACATTTGTTACACCCCTTACATGTTTGTAAATATTGTATTATATCTTTTCATCAGACAACACTGAAGATATGACACTTTGGCGCAATTTAAAGTAGTCAGCTTGTATAACAGTGTAAATTTGGTGTCCCTTTAAAATAACTCAACACAGAGCCATCAATGTCTAAACCGCTGGCAACAAAGGGGAGTACACCGTTAAAAATGGGCAAATTGTGTACAATTTTTTAATATTCTGTGTGACCACCATTATTTTACAGTACTGCCTTAACTCTCTTGGGCATGGAGTTCACTAGAACTTCACAGGTTGCAGCCACTGTAATCCTCTTCTACTCATCCATGAGGACATTACACAGCTGGTTGATGTTAGAGACCTTGTGCTCTTCCTCCTTCCATTTGCGGATGTCCCATAGATGCTCCATAGGATTTAGGTTTTTAGAAATGCTTGGCAAGTCCAGCACCTTTACCCTCATTTTCTTTAGCAAGGCAGTGGTCGTCTTGGAGGTGTATTTAGGGTTGTGTCCATGTTGGAATACTGCCCTGCATCCCAGAAGGGAGAGGATCATGCTTTGCTTCAGTATGTCACAGTACATGTTGGCATTTATGGTTCCCTCAATGAACTGTAGCTCCCCACAGCCAGCAGCACTCATGCAGCTCCAAACTATGACACTCCCACCACCATGCTTAACTGTAGGCAGACACACTTGTCTTTGTACTCCTTACCTGGTTTTGCCCACACACACTTGACACCATCTGAACCAAATAAATTTATCTTGGTCTCATCAGACCACAGGACATGGTTCTAGCAATCCATGTCCTTAGTCTGTTTGTCTTTAGCCAACTGTTTGCAGGTTTTCCTCTGCATCATCTTTAGAAGAGGCTTCCTTCTGAGATGATAGTGTGCAAACCAATTTGATGCAGTGTGCAGAGTATCATCTGAAAACTGACAGGATGAACTCCCACCCCATTAACCTCTGCAGCAATGCTGGCAGCACTCACCTTTCTATTTGAAAAGACAATCTCTGGATATGATGCTGAGCATGTGCACTCATCTTCCTTGGTTGACCATGGCAAGTTTGTTCTGAGTGAAACCTGTCTTGTTACACCAATGTATGATCTTGGCCACTGCGCTGCAGCTGAGTTTCAGGGTGTTGGCAATGTTCTTATAGCCTCGGCCATCTTTATGTAGAGCAACAATTCTTTTTTTCAGATCCTCAGAGAGTTATTTGCCATGTAGTGCCATGTTGAGCCTCCAGTGACCAGTATGAGAAAGTGTGAAAGTGAAAACACTAAATTTAACACACCAGCTACCCATTTTCACTTAGGGGTGAAATGCAGGAGAGCCTTAGTACACCCCGTTTAGACATTGATGGCTGTGTGTTGAGTAATTTTGAGGGTACACCAAATTTACACTGTTAGAGAAGCAGAACACTGAATAATTCACATTGCATCACAGCGTTATATCTTCAGTGCTGTAACATTAAAAGATACAATACAATATTTACAAAAATGTTAGGGGCGTACTCACTTTTGTGAGGTACTGTATATTTGTGTAGTTGATTTTATTCAGGTTACTTCTTCCCGGGTTCCAGGGCAGCATCCCAGCTGAAGGCCACATTCAATTGTGAAACTTTAGCCTTGTTCCTATTTATTACTGCTGCCTTGGTCCTTGGATTGTTTACTATGTACCTGTTGCTCAATCCAGGCTCTGACTACTCCCAGGACTCAGCTGTGGCAGAGGGTGGTTCTTCTGAGTTGCACATAGGATTTGGCATTTGACTACACTGAAGAATGGAATCTAAGGTCATATCCCAATGGCACCGGTTTGCGGCCGGTTTTTCAGACCTTTTTGTAAACTGTCTGAAAAACCGGCCGCAAACTTTTACATGGGCCGCTATGGAAAACCCGTGCAGCAGTCCCCACTGCACGGGTTTTACGCCAGGCGGTTTGAAAAACATTCTACTTGTTCATTCTTCCGATTGGTTTTCGGAGGGAATATGAACAAGTGAGTGGGAAGAGGGAGGACTTTTCACCGCTCATCGCAGAGAAAAGCATTCCCCCTGCGGCCGTGTGCACGGCACAAAAACCGGACAAATACCGGTCAGATAAACAGTATTTGTCCTGTGCCGTGGGGACGCGCCTTTTACTCTTCCATCCCTATAAAGGGATATTATCTTGACTGCATGACCTTCTCATGTCACTACCCCTAGAGCTGTCTTCTATGGAGAGTCCTAACAGCTAATGTCCAAACACAGTATCGAAGAGGAAGGATAAAACTGTAGTCTGGCAGGAAAATCATCAGGTCACGCACAGCTCTTGCAAGACAGGTTTGTGGAAGGTCTGAGTAGTCGGAGGACAAAAAGTGAAGTCAGTGCAACAGTAGAGAACTGTAAATCATGATAGAGAAGTTCTAGTTTCACCAATGAAAAACCAGGATCTCACAAAACTAAAGGGGAAATGTCTCTTTAAATAGATGCAGAAGTGCTGCCATTCGGGGAGATTAGTGGCCTGGTCATTTAAATCTGCAAGGACCAGTGAGCATGGCCAAGTGCACAACCGGGAATAAAACTGAGAGATGGCCCCTTGGAATGGAGTAAGTGCAGTGTACCAGGCAGAAGCCGCATTGAGCAATGAAGAGGCAGTCTTACACTGCTGCTCAAACTGCACTAACTTCCATTTCATTCCGGCTTCTGGTATCCTGACTACTAAACTGATGTTAATGCTTGGCTCAGTTTCAGACACCAAAGAGTAAAGGGAAAAAATGGGTGCTGGAGGTGGAAAAGGGTTGGCCAAACCCAGTAACATGTACTATAGAGAATCCATGGCACACCAGTAGAATGCTACTTCTCAACTAGTTTAATAATCGATATGGCAGAATAAGATCATAGAAAAATAGGTGATTCAGATTACTGTATAAGGACTGATATTACAAAAAATCTCATTGAAGTCGAATTCATAGATGTCAATCACAACGTTTCGACTAATCAAAGCCTTTGTCAAGTGACATCTTAATAGAGCACAGCCCCTTAGAGGGCAGCAAGATAAATGCAGGAGAGCCTGCTAATGGATAAGGAGGATGTAAGGAGACGTCCATATGCACCAAGGAGTGGCCGGCACTATGACTGCATCATGCAGCCCATGATTGTTCAGGTTACTCCTACCTGTGGATCTTCCTGCAGACGAGTCCGTAACTCCCTATTGCTTCTAAGGGTGAAGACCAAGACCATCCTTAACAATTTGGACCCCAGTTTAGCCAGTACCACAATGATTACTGCCTATGTAATCCACATCTGTCACATGACTAACAATTTATGAACTTATTCATAAGAGATTGTACTTTACACATACCCATACTTTGATTGGTGACCATTTGGTAGGGAACCTTTTATTGTGGTGGAACCTAGTTTAGAAGTGTTTTTAAGTTTGTTTCATGGGTGAGATATTTGCTGTGCAATAAAGCTTTCTCCATTTTCTTTTTAATAACATAGGTTTTATTCATGCAGATATTGAAGCTTTTATTAGAGAATTTGTGAAAGTCCCTGGACCATCTTTGATATCAGTGATGAAGGAGGCATAAGTAGTGAAGAGGATTGGGCAAACATTTGGCGATAAGACTTACAACCCCCTCATTACAGCATTTGTCTGCTTCTACCACCGTGAGAATCACCCATATTTCTGGCCATTTAACATTTTTCCTAGTGTGTGCATAATACTGAGATACAATCTAACGCAAATACAATTTCATCTTTCTGCCTCTGTACAATTACACTTAGGCTATGTTTATATAGCGTAGCTTTACCGTCGAATTTTCGGGCGATTCAGTATGTTGAATCTGCCAAAAATCTGACGGTACACTGTGCTGCATAGACAGATATGAAAAATCCGTGCTGTAGTCTGTACAACACGTTTTATTATTGACGAGTCCATATTGTATATTCCACCAGATTCTACTTGGATTTGCTGTCTGCCTTGTACATTGAATGTACAGTGCCGTGTCACGGGTGTCCCTGAGACCCCCGTGTCGGGTCGCAGGCACACCCGCACCCCAGCTGCATCCTCCGCTGCGAGCAGCGCCGCATCCCGACCCTCAGGCTGCAGGCGTGCTCGCAGCCCCCTTCACTTACCTCGCCGCGCTCCTGCTGTGCTTCGGGCGTGTGCCTCTGCTGCCGGCCGGGCGCTCGCCCCCTAGCGGGCGCACGCGGCACTACAGCTCAATTTAAAGGGACAGTGTGCCGGTGATTGGTTTCACCAGGCGCTGACCCTATTTAAGTCCTGCCTCTTCCCTACTGCCTTGCCGAATCGATAGTGCCCTGTGCCTAGAGAGGAAGCGTTCCCAAGTGTCTTATTCGTCTACTGTGTACCGTACCTTCTGCCTCCGTCCTTTGACCACGAACCATAGTTGCCTGTCCTGACCTTCTGCCTGTCCCCGACAAAGAGCCTGCTTCACGATTCTGTATCGCGCAGCACCTCGGCTGCCACCGCAAGCAAGTCACTTCAGGGGTAGCGACCTAGTATTAATCCGCCGCAGCAAGTCCATCCCGCTTTGCGGCGGGCTCTGGTGAAAACCTGGACCTACTTAGACTCCGCTCCCTTGCGTGGCTTACACCATCGCTTGTGGTGGTCCAGAGGATCCACTACCATATCCGTCATGCCGATGGCAAATCTGAAAACTGACTGCGGCTTTTGCCCAAATCTGCGCCAAAAAGTGCGGACCTGCAAGTGTCAAAATGCTGTCAGATTTTGTATGGTATTTTGACACTTGCAGTGTAGACTTAGCCTTAGTGCAGTTTCCACAACACATCAAACGTTTCACCTATATATAAGAACCTAATGAGAATATCTTGTGACTATTAAAATGCATAGAAATGATACTTGACATTGGTCATAAATCATTCACCTAAGTGCTAATTAGCTATACACGCATTCTTCAGGCATCAGGCTGCGGACGACATGCGATATAGGAGTGTGCTATATTTGCAGGGTGTACTGCTAGACTAGCGACGAGCAGTAATTTAATTTAGCAGTACAAATTTATGACATTGGCCACTCCTGCAAACATAGGTAACACCAGTAATCTATATTACAAGGTATTCATGAAGAGTTTATCATACTGCAACCCACTGCCACAATCTTGAAATATTTATGTGACATTTGCAAGTGATAGCAAAGTAGTATATTAGCAATCATATGAAGTTATATGGATTTGCTCTTTTAACTAATCTGCCCACAATAATTCTTAAAGGGATTTATATTTCTTTGTACGATGTGGGTCACTGGAAAGCGGGTTATTGATTACCATGACAAATGCTGTATTGATTCTAAAGGCAGTTCTTATAAAAAGTCACATAGAGCATGGACTTGACACATCATTTTTTTTACTTGTACTGTATATGTATATTGTACACGGTTTGGATTGTGCAGCTGTGTTGGTATTTGGTTGAGTTAGGAATCATTAGGAATAGGTTTACAGCATTAACAGAACCAAATATAGCCATGGCAGTGAATTAACACCTTTTTTTACATCTATTATTCTTCTTTGCCGATTCATTTCTTATTAAATCTTTATAGCAGTCAAAGCTTTGTATTGCTGACACAAAGCTCCATATCCCATGCATAGACAGATTTCCCAGATGACATGGTTTCGACCTGTAGCCAGGGACGTTTCTATATGAGGCAGGTTGGGGTGCTTAGCCTTGAGAGATTGGCGGAGGTGGGACGGGAGGATTCAGTCACGGTGCATGCTGATGCAGTCCACCAGTTGACTTTATACGTCAGGTGGTTGGCATCTAATTCAGCACAGCAGCTGTTTTCAAACCATGCGTACAGCTGCACACTAGGACAGAGTCATCTGTCAGCAGCAACCAGGCTTTCCAGGGAGAAAGCAGTGATGGTTGTATGTAGAGTGCTCAATGAGCATAGCAGAAAGCCTCCAGGCTTCCTGCTTCTTAGCCCACCGGGGCTGATTGACTGAAGAAGATGCTAGGTCTTATCGGACTCAGATAAACTCTGCAGTTACGGTTGGACATTGTATTTCTTGTTTCGGTGAGGACACAGAGAGATTTGCCTGACTGGTTTTACTGTTAAAAATGATATAGCTACAGTACTTGTCCTATAGATGCAGATCACAAAAGTTTGTTTATCTAGTTAGTATAATGAATTAAGATGAGGAGATGACGTATTGGTCCTGTTGGACTGTAATCATACATATCACGTACAAATGGAGAAAAGAGTCATAGATGAAAATGGGAGAAGCTGCAATGTCGCTGGCAGGAAACATGTGCTTTTCTCCGTTTGTACGTGACGTGTATGATTACAGTCCAAGAGGACCAAAACGTCATCTTCTTCTCTTAATTTATTATGCTATAAAGACTGAATAAATGATTAGTAAACCTTTTTGATTCACATCTAAAGGAGTGATGTTGCTATATGACTTTTGATGTGCATTTTTTTTCAATGAGCAACCAACTTACAGCTCTCTACATAAACAGACCTTTGTTTGAGAAGAGTGAGCACACTGTGGGGAAAGGCATGGTGATGTTAAGCCTGCTGGGTCACATGATATGCAGTATAAAAAATTATACAGACCCTTTTTGAACACAGATACAGGCCCCTTTTTGAACACACTGAAAGCTGAAGCAGGACAAGCCAGACATAAAATGCCTTCATGGTTAAACCCCTTTAAAGGGAACCTGTCACATAGGTTGTGCCCTCCTTGCTGAGGACAGCACAATCTAGTGTCAGACATGCTGTTCCCAGCACTGTGCCCCTTATTCTGTAAGATGCAGCAGTTTTAGAGCATTTACCCCTTAAATCTTATTCATGAGCTGGTGTTAGCTCCACCCACCAAAGGCTAGCTCTGCCCACTGACAGTTATTCACATGTTTCTACCTATTCTAAGTAATAGGTTTGTCAGTTGAGGTGGGTGAGGCTAGCCTCCGATTGGCCGGGTTTGAAAAAAACTGACACTCTGAAGGACTCTTCAAATGACTCTTCTGGCTGAAAACTGCAGATTTGAGCATTAAATACCCGAAAACTACAGCATCTTACAGAATAAAGGACACAGTGCTGGAAACAGCAGGTCTGACACTAGCTTGTTCTGTCCTCAGCCAGGGGGGCAAAAACTATGTGACAGGTTCTCTTTAAATATGCTTAGTGCAAACCACTGTAAATGTCGGTGACCAGGATTGCGCAAGCACTTGCACCATCAGTAGTAGTATCTGCTGTATACTATAGATAAGGCTGCATTCATTGAATAAATAAACAAGTGTTCAGCTTACCCTCCGTGTATTACCGACCAGTCCAAAGTAGTTAGGATGCGTGGTCAGCCGGGAGCTCCCACCGGTGTAGATAATGAAACATTCACTTGGAAAAACCAGCATCCAGAAACACGAAATGGAGACGATCTTTGCAGCTTTGGTTAAAATATCATTTCTTTAATAAACTTAAAAGTGACAAAACATGGTCCATGGTTTTTATAGCCAAATGTTGCAACAGCTTCAGCAGGTTTAGAGTTAAGGACCTTTCACTAATTATCTACATAGGTTCCGGTACCTTATTTAACTTGCTGAGCAATGTGTATAAACAGACCAGGATTAATGTAGCATTACCGAAACGCTTTGGTCTGTTCTGACCAGGCGCTAGCATTGTGCGGTCCCCTGTACGAGCGGTTGATGCCTTTGGACCATGTTTTGTCACTTTTAATGGAAGTTTATTAAAGAAATGATATTTTAACCAAAGCTGCAAAGATCGTCTCCATTTCCTGTTTCTGGATGCTGGTCTTTCCAAGTGAATGTTTCAAGGCTGCATTCATATCCATCACAGAGGTGTATACAGATTCATTTAATGATGGACACCAATGGCGCCTGAGGGACCCCATTGGCTACAATGCTGTCTGTTTCCGTAGTGGTGTCTGCCGTTCCAATGCTAAAATTAGTGTAGCACTATATTTTCCGTCATTCCCAACAGAACTTACAATGGAGGTTTCAAACAGAACCTCTCACACAAATGACAAAGTAACATAACACTGCTGCAATTGCCGGGTCAAAGGTAATTCAGTATTGATTGTGGCATCTAAGTGGTTTAACGGACTAGTTGCTTAGCAGAACAACTTCCTATTTTCTTTGCAGCCATTTTGGTTAAAGCAATTCAAAATAATATTAGGAGAGAAAAAACAATAAGTGAAAAATATTTTAAAAGATCTATTGATATGGTCCTTAGAGTGACTTCCCTGTGCGGTTGCCCTCAAACATTATCATTTTTTCCTTAGGAACTGGCAATGAGCATTGCAAATAATACAGTAAAACTAAAGAAGAGAACAAAAGAAGGGAAAGCAGAAGGAGAAATAGTATGTCAAATAGAAGAACAAGAAGCGATTTAAGGGATGAGGGCTGGTCCATCATCCACAGCATCATGCACAGAGGTACATTCAATATCGGGTAAAGATGTATTTCTCATGCAGGGAAGCCAAGACTGATTTCTGAACTTTAATACAATGGATCTAAAGTTAAGGATAAATCAGAATCACTACAAGATTTACATTTAAGGAATCTATAGGCATGGATAGTAAATCTGGCCCTGAGCAGATCATATTTACTGCCTAGAATCAGTGACTCTTGTTAGATCAGACTTCATGTATACAGTCATAGATGTCCATGTTGTATCGATAGAAGGGGTCTTTGATATTTTTGAAGCATGCAGAAGCAACTTCACTGCTTTTCAAGTTCCTAGGTATTTGGTGTCTTTTGATATTTGACTTCTCCTTTATCCATTTTTTAACACAAAAGTTTAGCCGAGTTGCACATTGTAGTCATTTGGTTTAATAGTGGTATATAAAGTAATCATCTGAGGACTATTAGAAGTCTGTTCATAATTTGAAATTAAATATAAAGATATTAGCAGAAATAGATAATTGTGTATAATTAGCTGTCATGAGACCTGCTGCAGATAGAGGCTAAATTTTTGTTTTAAGACACCTTACATTTTAACTGCCTGAGTAACAGCCACTTTGGTGAATTCTATAATAAGGACAATCATAAGTTTAATTGCTCAGATTTTTAGTAAATGTACTGTACCTAGGTTGCAAAGAGGGAATATCATCAGTAAAACTGCCTTTTTTTGGTTTCCTTCTTGTAGTTATTATATCCCAGGTTTGTACACAGGCTCAGACTGTCCCACAATGAAGCAGGCGAAAACCCTGGTGGGCCTCATGTATGCTGGCCCCTGGGGCTACTTTTCAGGCATGAAGGCAAAGAAAGAAAGGCAGAAACCAAGAGGCAGATTGAAAGCGTTGTGTGTTGTATGTACTTGTACAATAACTGTAGAATGGGCACCAAGAATCAACTCCACTGGTGGGCTGTAAGAGTCAAATTCACTGTTGGGCCCCAAAAATCAAGTCCACTGTTGGGTCACAAGAATCAACTCCACTGATGGGCCCCAAGAATCAACTCCACTGGTGGGCCCCAGGAATCCCTTCCAGAGGTGGGCCCCAAGAATCAACTGCACTCGTGAACCCCAAGAATCAACTAGACTGGTGGACCCCAAGAATAAACTCCACTGGTGGGCTCCAAGAATCACTTCCATTAGTGGGCTGCAGGCATCTTAGTCTGACACTGTTTGTAACTGTAGTAACGCTAAATCTGACATATATTGCACCATGTTATAGGAGGACAGAATATTTCCTCTACTTTTCCAATACTTTTCAATGGCTTTTGTTGTGTTTTAAGATAAAATTACATGAAAAGCTGTGATATACCAATCAAGTTAAACTGCTACATCCATACATCCCATATGAGTTCTCTCTAATAATCTGTACAGTAAACACTGTACATGGCATGCTAGATCATGGTTACTACAAGATCTGAACAAATTGGAAAAGATATGAAGAGGGCATGTTCTGTATATCTAATAGTTTATTGCTGACTTTTTAAATGACTTTTAGAGGTCCAGCAGGTCCATGAGATGTTTTAGTACATACTGTTTTACTCTAGTGGTTTGTCTGGGAGTATTTTTCTTTACTTCAGTTACAGCTGTATAAATCTCTATGCAATTAGCTCCCTCTTTTGGCTCTTGAAAAAAGCCAAAATTCTGAAATTAATATTTTTTTTATACCATGGACTTACACTAAATAAAGTACTGCCGGCCCTATACTGGCACTCTGATGAGGGGATACTCTGCTAAAACTGTTTTTTGTAGGCCCTCTGCTTTGGGTCACTCTGATGGTGCTGATAAAGGAAGTACATTGGATGTCTTATTAAGGTATTCCCTATAGTTCTGAACAGAATTTTCATGAAGAAATGCTGGGAACAATTCTTACCAGCAGGCAACCATGCTTTATTGTTATGTAGTGTTTTCTCTATGAAACTGCAACCATTTTCAGTCTAAGGTAATGAAGTAGATCCAGCAAAACTTTTATTGTAAAATTCACTTGTTTATTGAAGAAAATATAAAATCATCATATGGTAAGATAGAAATAACCCCATCACTGCTTAAGCATTTCAAACTCCCCCTAAGTTTTTTAATCATATCACATGCTATGTTTAAGAACTCAGGAGGGATGTGGAACGTGTAAACCGTGGTAGATTTGTCTCTTTCTTGCATCATGTTGATTTTACATTTTCTTCAATGAACATGTGAACCTTATGACTGAAGTTTTTTTTATATCTTCTTTATTACCTTGGATTGTTACACTCACAGAGAGGGATCCGTGCAATCTTCAGTCATACTGTACTGGTGAGCTGGCTTCTTTTTTCTATTTTCCCCCTTCTTAGTTTTTACAACCTTTTTTTGTGAAGAAGAAGAAAAATGGGGGCCCGGACCTTGGGAAATCCAAAAATAAAGTGAATCTAACCCGGAGTTTGTATTTTTTGGGTAACAACTAACAATCCCAGTTGGAAAATTTGAAAGGGCCTTATGTACTTAGCTGAACCAGGCCAAAAATTTTAGTTGAAAAGTTTGGGACCCAGGATTAACCTTGGGGGACCAACAAAACCCCGAAATCCGCAAATATAAGATGAAATCCCACAGTTGGTCGAGGAAAAAATCCAAGAGAATGAAAGGAAGTCCTGGATCCCGAGGTTTGAAGGAGAGGAATTTTGTACTTAAAGGGTCCGCATTTTTCATAGAAACAGGTACAAGAAGAGCCCCAGAGAAAAAAGTGGCAAGAGGCTCTATTACATGTTTGGATCATTAGTGTTTCTTAGTTACTGCATTCCTAAGATTAAAAACTGGTGTATATATAAAATTTATATATTATATATTATATATATATATATATATTCTATATTTATTATATATTATTAATTTTTTTAAATTTAATTATATATATTTATATATATTATATTATATATTTATATATATTGTATATATAGTTTTGGGGCAGCATGAATTATGTAAGCGGGTTCCCAAAGTAAGAGTTTTGTGGAGAGACCTACGGCCTTTATCAAATGGGGGAGGGGGAGGATATGTGGCAGAGCGACCTTAGTCAGTTTCAGGTTTCTTCCATTAGGTGGAATACAGCAGGTGTCCTGTTGCAGATAAACCATTGAGGACCTAGTCTCATCGGGGGAAGCCATCTATTTTGTGTCAGTAGCCATAAGTTGCTGATACATGTACCTACCACGGCTGATACCCAGCTACTATGAGCTGGCTTTTCCCGAAACAGCTATAGCGTTGGGTGGGTGGTCATTCCTGTGTTCCAGGACAGGCTTTTGGTCGGTCTTTGGAGTCCTATTAAAAGCCTAATACTCCAGGTGATCAGGGGGCATGGTTGGCTGCCTGTAGTGTTGGAGCAACAGAGGTGCTCAGGGTAGGCTCTTACCCTGCAAGGCTTGAGGGAAGCCAGAACCAGTGGAGACTGGTATGAGAAACTGATTGGTGATGCTGGGTATGAGACTTAGTCTACAGTTAGAGAGGGGTAGTTAGTGACCAGATGGCCAAGGTTTTTGTTTGGTTTGTTTTGTTTCCTGCAACTTGTGCCTGAGAAGGAATAAAACTGTCTGAGGCCAGTTTTAAAAATACAGTTTTTGTCGGTGTGCCATTAATCGCTTACCAGAGTGGCGATCCATGAGCTAAAGACCCCAGGATGGGCTTTGATGGCATCCAGAAGTGAGAGAGGCATTATAAGATATATAAATATATTTAAAAAAAAATAAAAAATAATATATATATATATATATATATATATATATATATATATATACACATACATATTTAGCCTACTGTTTTCTGATACCCCTTAATAAAATTCTGTGTGACCAATTAGATATCACCTAATTAGCACATCGAGTACATGTGTATGTGATTTATTCTCAGTATAACTACAGCTGCTTAGTTTTTTAGAGAACATTAGTGACCAAACACCATCATAAAAACCAAGGAACCAACAGACAGCTCATGGATAAAGTTGTTACAGAGTGTATTGCAGGGTTAGGTTTTTTACAAAAATAACCCAAACTCTGAACATCTCATGGACCACTGTTTAATCCACCCGTTAATGTAAGGAGTATAGAACAACTACTAACCTACCAAGATTTGCTGTCCACCTAAACTGACAGCCCAGACAAGGAGAGCACTAATTAAAGAATCAGACAAGAGTCTCAAGGTCATGATAGAGGGGCTACAAAGATCCAAAGCTCTGGTGGGAGAATCGGTTATGTACTCTACCAATTTGGCCTTTGTGGAACAGTGGCAAGAAGAAAGCCCTTTTTGAAAACAAGCCATAAAAAATTCATGTTTGCAGTTTGCAAAAAGATATGTAGAGGACATGGCAGGAATGTGAAAGAAGCTGGTTTGGTCAAATGAGACCAAAATTTAACTTTTTGGCCTAAATTTCAAATGCTATGTGTGGAGGAAAGCCAACTCTTCACATCACCCTGAACACAATATCCCCACTGTGAAACATTGTGGTAACAGCATCATGCTGGGAGGAGGCTCTGCTTCAACAAGGAATGGAAACAGCTGAAAGTTGGTAGGAAGATGGAAGGAGCTAAACACAGGGCAATCCTGGAGGAAAAACTGTTTGAGGCTGCAAAAGACTTGAGAACTGAAACATAAAGCCAAAGCTACAAAGGAATGTTTTTTATATTTTAAAATGGTCCAGTCAAAGTCTAGACCTAAATCTCATTGGAAATATGGCATGACTTGAAAATTGCTGTTCACAAGTAGTCACCCACCAATCTGGATGATTTAAAGCCATGTTGAAAAAAAAAAGAATGGGGAATAATTCCAATCTCTAGATGTGTGAAGCTGATAGAGACATCCCCCAATGGACCTGCAGTTGTTATTCAAGCTAAAGGTGGTCCTACAAATTATTGACTTGGGTTCTGAATATGAAACACTTTTCTGTTCTTTATTTGCAAAAATTTTGAAAAGCACATATCATTTTCTTTATACTTCACAAATACTTGCTACTTTGTGTTGCTCTGTCACATAAAATATCAACAAAATACATTTTAATTTGTGGCTGTAACATTTAGAAATTAGGAAAAGTTCAAGGTGTATGAATAATCCAATAGATATGAACACCAGAAATATATCACACATTAAAGAATTTAAAATTGCAAAACAAGTAAAAAAATAAATAAGAAATATATGCATACCAGAAGCGCATAATAAATGGCAGAACTGTGACAGATTTTCTTTAAAAATAAAGTTGAATGTGTATTAAAAAATTTAAATTTAATCTGTAGGTAGATTGTTACTCAATATTTGGTTATAGTTTATGAGAAGTGACCATTGTCCTGGGAATCTATCAGCAAACACAAGCTGTCATACAAGAAATTGTATTCTGGTAATTGGGTAATAAGAGATTATGTTCTGATCATGCACTATAAAGGTTCCTACAGCAAAAGGAAGTAATACTGTTAAAGTACAGAACTCCTGATTATGCAGGGAAAAAGGGCTGGAATAGCATGTGCCCAAATGCAGGGGTGTTCCTAATAAGCCACGCCACCTTGGCCAGGGTGACTTTTAGCCGTCTTGAAGAGAAGCCTGGTTACTAATTTTAATCAAAGCTCTCCCCTACTTTGATCTTTATATTTAATTGAATACTTGGGTGCTCCATAATGATAGTTCACAGAGAGAATTACTACAAAGAATAGCGTTTACTATGACTGTATAACACATATGGACTTTATTATAGCCAAAACAGACCAGAGGGTAAAGGGTCCCATATCAGCTCAGGTTCAAGAACATTTTGTAGCAACTAAGTTTGGTGTATTTTATGCTATTTAGCACTGCCATGTAGGTTCCTACGTATGTGGTGTTAGGCCATGTTCACACGGCTTATTTAAGCCGTAATTGCGAGCCGGATTGCGCCCGCAATTCCGGCTTGAATAAGGGGCGGGGGCGCGGCCTGCCGGCCCCATAGACTTACATTATCCATGGCGCGTATTGCGTCTGGATAATGTGCATGTCATTTTCTCCCCGCCCGGCGGATTCGCCGAGTGGGTAGGAGCGATGGAATCCACTGTTCTCTATGAGAACGGTGGATTACCGTAATTACTGCGACAGATTGGCGCCGTACTGCAGCGCAAATCCGGCGCGCAGTATGGCGCCAATCCGCGCCGAAATAAGCCGTGTAAACGGCCCCTTATTGTCCATTTCTACAGTATATCAGTTATTGCTACTCATGCTGCTGTTTGATTTCCAGTCGTTAGGTGGGCGGGGAACCCTCATTTTGGGATGGAACCCTATGGCTTTAAGTTATACCACTGAATACATGGTTTCTTATTCATTGTATTCCTGTTTATTCAATATATTATATAATATAGCAGCAGAGGACCTGCAAATTCAAAGAAAGTTGTCCAAACTGCAGGTTAATAGATGAGATGTAGCTGGCCACAGAGTGTGAAGAGGTGGTCACACATTTGTAGCACGCTCTGTTCTAGTTTATGGGAGATACGAGCACTGCCAAGTGAGTGTGCTCAGCGGAATCAGAGCTCCAGTTGAAATGAATGCAGACCACCTCTCATAAAGTTCAATGGCCTGTTATTAAAGGGATTTTGCCACGATCTAATGTTGACGTGGGATCCTCCAAAATGGGTATTTAATCACTTTTCTAAATATATGTCATTAAAAAAAGTGAAGCCGGTGACAGCTACAGCATTAATTAGCATTAGTTTCCTGACAGTTTACATTAGACACGACCAGGACACTGACAGGAGCTGATCTGGCCGCGCTTGTGTGGTTTGAACTTCTTATCTGATGGCAGGGAACATGAACGAGCTTTGTAGGGACTGAGGAAAAAATTATCTGTCTCCTGTATATAGAATCCACTGGTTGTAATGTAATTATCAGAGTAAAGATTGCAGACACTCCCTGCTCATCCCTTCTTCTTCCTCCCTCCCAGCAGCTTTTAAGGGACTGGGGAAAAATGTTCCTGTGTGTCCTGTATAGAGAATCCACTGGTTGTAATGTAAAGATTGCAGACGCTCCCTTGGCTCACTGCTCAGCCCTTCTTCCTCCTAGTTGAGCAAAACAATGTTTGCTCAACTAGAGAGACTGAGCCTCGGGAACGTGCATGGGAGGTGGTACTATGACATCACAGAGGAGGCACTTGTTTTTTAAACACAGAAACACAACGCCCATCTTTTCAAGGCTTAAGGCTCAAGTTCAGCCTGTTAGCTGAGGAAATCACTTTTTGGTAAAACCTCTTTGATATAGATTTGGATTCCAATTCCCCTTTAAGAAAACACAAAACTTTTTTTTTTTAACTCTCTATTAATTGTATAGTGATCTACTGTCATGTGTACAATGCATAACCCATTCAGAATATTTTTTTTTATTTTGCAGTCCGTACACTACATCCCAACTATGTATTAATTTTACACACAAAAGAGATAAAAAAGGCAATTCAAAAATATGCTGAGTTTTAAGTAATAATCCTCCCTTTAAAATCCCATTTAGAATCTTATCAATTCTCATTGAATGTTTTGCTGTGGCTTTTTTTTAATATCTTCCACAAAAGGTATTCTGTGTATATATCCATTATTAATTTTCTCTTTAATCAAACAGTGTTACATTTAATGAGTATTGTAGGGATGAGATAGTATCACTATTGCAAAACCCTGGTCTCAAGGAATATCACGTTTATGTGTTGAGAAGGTGATATAAAATCTTCAATATATTGCATTGCTCACTGCTGAGGGCAGTACTCTGTAAAGGAGACTTACAGTATGTTGTACTTGCTATTCTATACATGACGAAAATCTCTTTGTGATTTTAATGCAAGTTTATTCGTAGTAATATCGACATTAGCATTGTGAGGAATTTCCTGTTAGATTAAGTATTCTAAATTAAGACTCTGAAAGGGAAGATCTCTCCTTAGGGAGAGCGCCTATATATGCAGATGCTTCGTGGAGTGCAAAAAGGCAATTTCGAATCTCCACACACCTATAGAGGCGGTCTCCCTAAGGAGAGATCTTCCCTTTCTGAACCACTCATTGCCTCCCACTCAGTCAAGCCAGCTTCACTCTGCTCTGTTCTGACGAGGGACAAAACCACGAAACAGCTGTATACAGATGAGTGATGCTGGCTTGGCTAAATATCCCTTCTTGCTTTCCAAACAGCCAGTGGGTCAAAAGCAAATTGAGTATTTGTTACATCCAACAAAGGGCGCTTGAGCTTCACAGCTCCTTTCCCATAATGCCTTGTGAAATTTAGACTCTATAATAATTCACTGTATTTGCAGTGGCCGAGAGGGTCATAATAGATAAAAACATGACCCTATAACAAGCTATTTTATTGCACACCACTCAGCTGTGACCACCTTCTATGGCATTTGGGCCCAGGAAGTGGAAAACGTTATTACTATATTCACACATTCTACCTTCACTCCCTCTCCTGCATCTTTAGGTCTCTCCAACATCTCCTAGGATTCTGCATTCATTTTCTTCTTCTCATTCTGCAGACAATTAAATGCTATTGCTTATTTCCTTTCCAGTGACAGTACCATGGTTAATCATTCACTGCTTTTTACTCATGCTTTACCAAAACTTCTTTAGTGGGAATCTATCACCATTTTTAAAAAAACTAATTCAAAACAGATACTGATTCTTCTTAGCCGTTCTTTTTATTGTTTGACTGTAGATTTTTTTTACTCTGTCTGTATCTGATTATACGGGCAGCCATGTTGTTTGAACTGCCGTTAACAGCATTTAGAGAGATGCTTTACAACAGCTATATGGATATAGGAGCCTGTGAACAGGAGCAGACCCATTGACTTCTACAGGAGAGTTTTCTAGGCATGTTATATGATCTGGGAAGAGGTCAGTGTGCAGAGAGGGGGACTGTGACTATCTCCTATTGTGACTGGTGGATCCTGCCTGTGCTGATAACGAGGAGACTGCTGAAAAGTTTCCTCTACAGAACAGAAAGTGTTTGTGGTCACTTTGCGGCCAAAGTGGAAACTGCAGGACTTCAGGATTTTTTTTATATGGATAGTGATATGGAAAATAAAAAAACAACCAAAAAATGGTTAAAAAATGTTTAACATAAAGACATGAGATAAATAGGTCATTTTCTGATGACAGATCACCTTTAAAAGGTTTTTAAAACAATCAGACATATATTACACATACACATATACAGTGTAGCTTGAAAGTGTGTAAACCATCAGAATTTTCTATATTTCTACATAAATTTTACCTAAAACTAAATCAGATTTTTTACACAAGCCCTAAATATAGATAAAGAGAATTAAATCAAACAAATGTGTAAAAAATATTTGATGCAGTATATTATCAAGGAATTACTTTTAAGCACCACTGTTGTAGAAATTTGGCAACTGGGACTCACACTAATGGTTCCAGCTTGCTGTCCTTTCTAGATCCTATATCATACAAGTTGTTCCTTACACCACCCCTTCAGAGAGGAGGAATCCCCCAGAGCTGCCATGTCTGATAGCAGCTACTGCCCATGCTCCTTCAGAAGTTTCATCCTTGGTAGTAGATATCTGAACTTATTATTATGTAGATTTATTTAACTTGAAGACAAAAGTGCATGAAAAAGACTGACCATAGACATTAGATAACAGTAAACCCAATGCACTGATTTTGGCAGGATTGGCTTACAATGATCATAGTAAAGGTTGAACCACAAAATATCTTAAAGGGGTTGTCTCACTACAAGGATTGCTTTTTATGTTAAAGATCTTGCAAAAACAAGTCACTTTGCAATATGTGTCCATTAGCTATTACAGACCTGTTCCATCTCTCCTGATAGGCTGCCAGCGCTGGTCGCTATAGGTAAACTAAGAGTCCCAGGTTTTTCATATTTTCCTCAGCAGTAATGCATTTCCAATATTCCTATATACCTTGATGTCTCATTTAGTTTTTAGTGTGCCACTGATATTTGGGTTAGATGTATGCTATTTGCCTTTTCAGTGTGCACCTATGCTTGCGTTTTTCAAAGTATATTTTAGATGTGCACAGCCTTATTATGTTTTGAGGTTGCTATAGGTACAGACCTGGTGTCCTCAGCAGCTCATCACTGCAGGCCAGTAGAAGCCAGTAAATTAAAAAATGAAACTGAGAAAACAGGACTGAGGTAAGATGAATTGTTGTAGTGAGACAACCCCTTTAAATGTATGATCCAATTAAAAACACAGTGCATTCTGGAATCACAAGTATTAATAGTGGTACAGAAAATTTTATAACTAGAGATGGGCGAATTTCTCAAAAATTCGATTTGCCGAGTTCGCCAAATTTTCCGTCAAAATTAGTTTCGACCCGAATATATTCGCGATGAGTCGCATTAAAAAACAGTTATTTCCTGGCTGCAGAGAGCCTGCAGGGTGTTGTAGAACGTTGTGCCATGCTTAAATATGCATAGGGAGCATGTTTGGTCTTCATACAATGCTGTGTTTTAGTATGATACGCACATGACAGGTGTCGCTCTTAGAATCGCTTCACTCTAAAATTCTCTGGGCAGTTACAGGGGCAAAACTGACAAAATAAGTGAAGCGGGAACGCAGCCTGATAAAGTCATGGCAGCGTCAGCTGGAAAAAACAAGCTGAGGGCTAAGATCCTACCATACCGTCAAAGAACACAATAGTAGGTTCCTGGAGCCGCCACAGATCGCAGCACAGTAAGGGGACGTCACAGCAGGAGTCATCCTGCGAGGCCACAGAATCCGGTATCATCTAGCGGTCATGTGTTGACCACACACTAGGTCATATACTTTCTCCCAGATGACATCTGACAACCCCAGCCAAGAGTCAGTGGGTTTGTCACACACAAAGTTGGCATGGCCCGGGAGCAGGTGAGGTGCTCTCACCTGTCCTCAACCCACCTCTGTCCTGATCGCTTCCCACAGCAAGAGAACTACTATGTGCTGTGGCCTCTGTGCCACTACAGTGAGGACAAAATATTTGAGGACCTTGGGTAGCAAAGAGGTGGGGAAGACATCCGCTGCTTCTTGCAGAAGCGGGCAAATAGTGATGAGGAGAGTTGCAACGGGGGGTTATGTTGTGAGTGGTCAGGCTTTGTACAGCGACACGGATGAGGTGGACGGCGGTCGATCGATGTAGCTGGTGGCATTTGGGAGCCGGGTGAAGCAAGCAAGGCTGGGACAAGGTAAGGTGCCCTAGTTAAACAAGGCATAAAGTGCCCCCAAATGGAAAATTCAGCCCACTCCATGCCTCCTTGTGCCCCCTTTTCTCCCTGGGATGAAGTGGCGCCCTACGCGGTCGCCTAACCTCGACTACCCATTTTCCTTGCCCTGGAAACATTCCGTTTTCTCTACATTAAGTTTTAGGAGACGGGAGGAGAAGAAGGAGGATTTGGACGACAGACAATCTGGGATCTTGGACAGTAGAGAGTTAATGTCTGGGCCAGAGATGTAAAGTTGGGTGTCATCAGCATACTGGTGGTTTTGAAAGCCATGTGATGCTATGAGCTGACCCAGACCAACAGTGTACAAGGGCTTCATCATTATCATTGGGAGAAGAGAGCGGCAGCTTGCGTGTCAGGCAGTGGCGCAGCCCGTAAGTCGGTAGTGTGGCCGGGAGTCAGCAGGGTGGCAGCAGTGCGAGGTTGGGAGCCAAATGGCCAACGATTTAGACCACCCACTTTAAAAGGTCCCAGAAAATAGCGGCACAGGGGCTCACCGGGTCAGAGGTGGTAACAATCAGTCAGTGCGGAGCTTTGGTGGTAAAATCACCTACTCGGCGGTGGGCCAGTTTTTTGACGAGACACCAGAGGAGGCGAACATAACTATATGTAGAATCTGTGGGCAGAAAATAAAACGTGACAGGGACCTAAAGTTGGCACCACGGCCCTGAATCAACATCATGCAGTGTCACCATACGTGTTTCAGATGTGGTGGTCCATCCTGTCCCAACAGCAGCAGCACTCAGTGGCATGCCTCCAATTTCAGGCATTCAAGGCTTCACCACCTCTGCCGAAGACAACTCCCTGTCTATTACATCATCTACCGGTCCAGATATTCCTGCTCATATGCACTCATGGTGCCAGCAGTCGTTCACTGAGATGATTGCCAAGAGACAGCAGTATGCGTCTAGCCATCCCTAAGTGCAGAAGCTGACCATGCTCCTGTCCAAGTTGGTGGTACTGCAGTCCCTCCCTTTTCAAGTGGTGGACTCTGCACCATTCAAAGAACTGGCCAGAAAACTTGGCATTCACATCTGCCATTGTAATGACACGGGTAGTGGTTCCTCTGGACCACCGCAAGCAGTGGTAGCGGCCACACCAGGGAGCGGGGTCTAAGTAGGTCCTGGTTTTCACCAGAGCACGCCGCAAGGCAGGATGGACTTTCTGTGGTGGGAGTCCTACCAGGTCACTACCCCTGGCACGACTAGCTTGCGGTGGCAGCCGAGGCGCAGCAAGGTACCGAATCGTAAGATGAAACTCATAGTGAAAGGTCAGGCCAACAGGTCAGGGCAGGCAGCGGAGATTCGAGGTCAGGTAACGTAGCAGAAAGG
Source organism: Phyllomedusa bahiana (assembly GCA_025379985.1). NCBI lineage: Eukaryota > Metazoa > Chordata > Amphibia > Anura > Hylidae > Phyllomedusa > Phyllomedusa bahiana. Next base: position 68,713 of record JAODAL010005319.1, on the reverse strand, counting down.
TCGGGTACACGGGCAGACAGGAACTGATGAACAGGGGGAAATTGATGAACAGGAATAAATATATTAACAGGGGAAAATTGATGAACAGGAATAAACAGAGAAAGGCCATTAACGGTTTTTGATGATCCAAGTGGACAGGAGTATTCCTCTGGGTGAACGAAGTCACACACGGGAGGAAATGCTCCGAGTCATGCAAGATGACATCGATTTGTGGCTTTCTCCACGACAACTGAAAATTAGCACTATTGTGAAAGACGATGAAATGAACATGGTGTCTGTGCTGTGTAGGAGGAAGGCAGAGCCATGCTCCCTGCATGGCATACATGTTCAATCTGGTTGTTCAAGTCTTACACCCATCTGCACGACATTCTAAAAATGGTCAGGAAACTTTGCATGCACTTCAGCAGTTCTTACACCGCCAAGCACACCCTCCTTAAGCTGCAGTGGCAGATCGGCCTCCCCCAATATAGGCTTATATGTGACATTTCCAAACGTTGGAATTCCAGCCTCCATATGTTGGAATGACTCTATGAACAGAGAAAGGAAATTAATGATTTATTGATGATCCAAGTGGACAGGAGTACTCCCCTGTGTAATTTTAATGTCGGCCATTGACAGCTCAAGCGTGACACCTGCCGTTTGCTCAGGCCCTTTCATGCGGACACGTTATTTGTCAGTCGCCAAGACTACGGGATGAATAACGTCATTCCACTGCTTCATGTTGTCACGGACAGCGGTAGTGGATCCACTGGACCACCCCAAGCGATGGCAATAGCCACGCCAAGGAGCAGACTCTAAGTAGGTCTCGGTTTTCACCAGAGCCCGCCACAAAGCGGGATGGACTTGCTGCGGTGGGAGTCTACTAGGTCGCTACTTCTGACGTGACTTGCTTGCGGTGGCAGCCGAGGTGTAGCGTGGTACACGGAGTCGGGGACAGGCGGTAAGGTCAGGACAGGCGGCAATGGTTCGTGGTCAAGGGACGGATGCAAGTGGTACGGTACATGGATATGACAGATGAGGCTGAAGGAAATGTTTTCTCTATAGGCTCTAAAGATTATTATTATTATTATTATTATTTATTTTATAGTCTTGGAGGCGGTTGTGTGAGGAGCCTTTTCCATTACAAATGCAGCTAAAGAATTTCCAAAGCTTTCAAAATCTGGACACCTAGATACAAGTTCAGCAAACTTTTCCTTTATCACCTGTGTTATCTGTTCATGAACAAATGAACGTTTATCAACTTGCTTTCTTAAACCAGGTGAAATCTGTGTGGATGTAATTTGTTCCACCGGTAACAGAGGAGGGCCTCCAGAAGGACTTGTGTTTTTACTTTCTGTAAATTGGACATATGATTCATATTCTTCATACTGAAGATCATACAAAGCCAGTTTTGCAGCATTTGCTTTTGTTTCTTTTTTGTTCTGTACCATTCCAGTTTTGTATTGAATTCCATCAACAATGGCACAGAATGCAAAATAAGCACCTAAAGCATTCCCTGTAGTTATGGTCTCCTTCAGTTCAAGTTCCATACGCTGCATTTGAACAATCTGGTGTAACGCATAAACTGGGTTCAAACCACCACGTTTATACTTCATGAGTGTTTGATCGTCACTGCTGTCGTCCTCAATGGTCTTGGTATTCAGAGGCTGACCGCTTGCCAAAAAACCTCCCATGCCACTCTCCACATCAATACTGCAAGAAGCAGGGGATGTCTGCCCCACCACTTCGTTGTCAAGTAGCTACTGACTGTCCTCAAATTGTTCGTCCTCGCTGTATAGTGGTGAGACCAGACCACATACTAGTTCTCTGGCTGAGGGACCTGAACGGGACAGAGGCAGACTGAGGAAAGGTGAGGGGCGCTGACCTGTTCCCGGGCCATGCCAATTAAGAGTTGTATCTGACGAAACCAACGACTGTTGGCTAGGGTTGTCAGATGTCATCTGGGATGAAGTTGATGACCTACTCAACCAATCAAGAACCCTTGGGTTGCTGATCAACACACGACCACTGCATGACACCAGCAGTTCTGGCCTCACTGTGTCACCCGCTGCGACGTCCCCTTGCTGTGCTGCGACCTGGGCCGGCTCCAGGAATGTTTGTGCCACTGCCACTCGCATGCGAAGAACCTGTCAACTCTCTGTCTGATATACTGTTTGTTCAAAAATGTACAGACTCTGTTTTATTAAGATATCGGTATATGATAAATACACACCCTCCAAATGAACCCACTAACAGGCTTGGGTAACCCCTGGACCAGAAAGAATTTACTCGTCTGTGGTATAGAAAAACACTGTGTATTTTACTGAATATAAAAGCACAAACACGCTTAATTAACCCTTGAATATAAATTGCGCTCCAGAAATGACCAGGAAAAATTTACTTGTATGTGGCGTTGAAAAGCCCTGTGTATTTTACTCATTATAAAAGCACATAGACGCTTAATTAACCCTTGGATATAAATTGCGCTCCAGAAGTGACCAGGAAAAATTTACTTGTATGTGGTATAGAAAAACACCGTGTATTTTACTTAATATAAAAGCACAAACAGGCTTAATTAACCCATGGATATAAAATGCGCTCCACACATGACCAGGAAAAATTTAGTTGAGTAAAACCACTAACAGGCTTAATTAACCCTTGGATATTCAATGCGCTCCAGAAATGACCAGATGGAATTAAAATGTATATGGGGCAGAATTAGACCCACCCTGCACTTGAATTACAATACCCCACAAACTGAATAAAAATGATAATGTAAGAGGAGCAGTCTCTGATAAAAGCAGCATACCTCCCAACTTTTTGAAATTGCAAAGAGTGACACATTAGTCACACCGCTAACCACGCCCAACCAAATGACATCACATCAAGTCATGCCTCCAACCACGCCTAGACAAATGACAACACACCAGGACATGCCTATAACCACGCCCCACCAAACAACATCATGCCCCGCCCCTCCAGCAGACCAGCACCAACACAACAGCGGCGTCACTAGGGTCTGTAAATAGGTGTTTATATAAAGTAATGTACAGCTTATACAGAAATCCATACAAAGAGCTTTACGACAATGTTCTATGGATGATGATTCCTCTATATAATAGTGACCACATAATACAAGGAGCAAATCACCATACTGTTACTGACCACACCAAGATTAATGTTATCAATGATACCGCTATACATCAAATAATTCTGCCACACCATGACAACATCACCACCACATAGTGACTGAGTAATACCACCACACCATGACCACATAACACCACCACATAGTGACTGAATAATACCACAAGACCATGACCACATAGTGACTGAATAATACCACCATACTGATCCTGAATATAAACCATTACATTACTACCAATATTTCTGAAATACAGTTGGGGTATATGGGGGGTAGATAGCAGTTGTATACAGGCTCTACAGACTGTATATACCACATACAGTGAATATATGGGGTAGATATCAGTTGTACACAGGCTCTGTATATATTTAAGAGATTACAGTACAATTCAATTTAGTGACTCACAGGTGACGTCTTCTCTGTTGGGAGTCGTTCCCTTTCTCCATTCCTTCCAGACCACCATGATGACTTCTCCCGGCCTCGTCCCTGCAGAATTAACCACACAAACATCTTAGACTCTGCACTTCTCCAGCACCTCTCTCCCAATTCCCACCTCTGTACAAACTCCTCATATGGTGATAGATGGAATAGGGACATATGGGGCGATACATAGTGTTCAGGGGGTTGTATAGTGTCAGGTGAGGGTTGTTTTTTGTGTTGACAGAAGGCCACAGTGGTGAGAGAGGAGGTACAGGCCAAAGCCTACAGGCACAGACTCCTGGGGGGAGACAGAAGACCAACCCCCCGGAGATTGTGGTGTGGCTCTGGCCTCTTCCCCTTTCCCTGCACCCCCAGATGATCAGCCAGAGCCATGACCTTCAAGGGTTTAGGGATGGAGTTTAATACTATTGGATTCATTAGACTACGTCGGACCAGCATAGCATCTACGGTATTTATAAACTAAAATGGTCCCGAGGGCCGATGTCAGGAAGAGTTTATTTAAATAAAGTGCTAGCTTGTTTCTGTTATTTTTTTTTCAAGTTATTCCAGTGATAGTAATGGAGATGTCTGTCAGATGCCTCTATTACTATCGCTCGGGCTTGGTGTCAGCCAGCGGCAGTTTTTGTCACCCCAAGGCCGACACTAATTCCATGTCACTATTACCCAAATACCCAACACACCAAGGACACCAGGAAGAGCCAGTAACCATCAGAAGCAGACTCTCTAATGTGACGGTCTGCTTCTGTGGCGGCTGCAGGCTGGTATTCTTAGAATGGGAAGGGACCAGTATCGATGGTTTTTCCCATTCTGATAATATTAGGCTGCAGCTGTTGGTTTTACCTTGGCTGGTTATGGAGATCACGTCGTTTATTTTTTTTAAAAATCATTCATTTATTGAGAATCCTACAGTGGGCACCTCCTGTAATCATTACAGTGGATGCCCAGGTTCAGATTCTCACTAAATAAACAAATTTTCAGAAAAAAAACGTCATGTGGTCCCCCCCCATTTCCATAACCAGCCAAGGTAAAACCGACAGCAGCAGCCCGATACCATCAGAATGGGAAGAACCATTGTTACTGGTAGCTTCCCATTCTAAAAATACCAGCCTGCAGCTGCTCTAGAAGCAGACCATCACATTAAAGGGTCTGCTCCTGACGGTTACCGGCGCGTTGGGTACTGGGGTAATAGTGACACGGGGTTAGTGTCAGCCTCGGGGTGACAAAAACCACCGCTGGCTGACACCAAGCCCGAGCGATAGTAATGAAGAGGCGTCTGTCAGACAACCCCAGTACTATCACTGGAAGAAAATGAAAAAAACACAGAAACAGAAAAAACACTTTATTTCAATAAACACTCCCCCACACCGCAGCCCTCGTTAACCATTTTATTATAGAAATGCAATATTATAGATGCAATGTTGTCCGGTGTAGTTAAAAGGGGAAACCTGTAAAAAACCACCAACCTTACAAATGGGCATCACCCAGCTTTCCGGGATGCTGAATAGCCAATTCAGTGCTTGGAAAACTGGATGACATCCCCCATAGCAGGCGTCCAGGAAAGCTTGGTGCCTGTTATGGGGGATGTGTCATCCAGGGTGCTAAATAGCCTACACAGTGCCTTGTAAAGCTGGGTGACATCCCCACAGCAGTTGTCCAGGGAAGCTGAGTGTCACCCATCTGCCACAGCAAGCACCTAGCTTTCCTGGATGCCTGCTGTGGAGGGTTTTCACCCAGCTTTCCCACATGCTGAATGAGCTATCCAGCACCAGGAAAAGCTGAGTGGCACCCATCCTCCACAGCAGGCACCTAGCTTTCCTGGACTCCTGCTGTGGAGGGTTTTCCCAGCTGGATAGGTTATTCAGCATTTGGGAAAGCTGGGTGACATGGGTCACAGCAGGCTCCCAGGAAAGATGGGCGCCTGCTACGGGGGATGGGTGCCACTCAGCTTTCCTGGGTGTTGGATAGCTCATTCAGCATGTAGGAAAGCTGGGTAGGCCTTGTGGAAAGGAGGGAAACACTGTGTGGGTGTGGGTCAGTATGTAAAGTAGGGGTGTGTGGAGAAGGGGTCAGGGAGAGGGGGGTCGAGTAGAGGGTCAGGGAGAGAGGGGGGGACGAGTGGGGGGTCAGGGAGAGAGAGGGGGGTCGAGTGGAGGGTCAGGGAGAGTGAGTGGTAGGGTCGAGTGGAGGGTCAGGGGGAGGAGGGGGTCGAGCCAGGAGTGAAGAGAGGGGGGCTGCCAGTCTGCTACTGCAGGCAGATGAACTTCTGCTCTGTACTACTGGACAGTCAGGCACTTACATTTACCAGGCAGCACTGGATACAGAGCCAGGGAGAGGATATGAGCAGCGCTCACATGCTGTCCAATGATGTGTGAAGATAACAGCACCAGGAAGGGCCAGGAAGTGTGTACAAGCTCTGTAAGCTCTGTGTGTCCAGTAGGATGTTCATGCTGCTCAGCCTGCCACACATAGAGCTATTGTAGACCCCCCCCGGGGTCAGCGGGGGGGGGGCTGGCACTCAGAGCAGTGAGAACTGAAAGCGGGATTTTGTCTATGTAAATCTGAAGGGGGGCCCCTCCTATTAAAATTTGGGGTAAGTCCTCCCCAAAATTTGGGAAGTGGGACATGAAGCATGACACCCCCCCAAAAACGTTTTTTTAAAGCTATTTCCTTTGGTAGACTCTGTGCTGCTCCAACTCTATGCTTGTGTCACGAAGCCCCCCGGTCTCTGTTTGGGCTTGAGTCTGCAAATTCTTTTTGGGGTTTTTCCTTTTTCTTTCTCCAGAGTTCTTTCCCCATATCATCCCCATGTCTTGGGGCCATTTTACAATAAAAACACGCTTCTTCCCCCCGGAATTACCCCAAACTTCATTTCGTTAGAACCGAATTATAATTTGGGGATTTCGGGGTGAACAAAGTGTGCTTTTATTGAAAAAGGCTGCGGCACAGGGGCGTTTCAGGGGGCAAACACCTGGGAGGAAGAAGGGCATGCCTGCAGACATGTGCAGAGATGAAGCCAAATCAGAGCCCGGGGGGGGATTCTGTGACGTCCCCGCACATATAAGCCGGGGGGCCGCGAGGGGTACACCCCTTTTAAATGTGCTAATCAGGAAGGTGCTGCCGGGGCTGATAGCTCTTATGAAAAATTTGTTTTTATATAGCGATTTCTGTGGGTTCTAGCTTGTCTCAGAGATGTTCCTTAATGTTCTTTTTAAATTTTTGGGGGTATTGGATCTAAAACCCAGGTCGTCCCTGCAGCGCATATACATTCAATATCCAGTGGGATCAAACCCAGTTCCTGTTGATTCATTTAAAAAAACAGCGTTTTTACAATACAAATACCATTTAATTTTTGGGCTGCTCAATTCTATTGCGAAATTTACACCCAAGGGGTTAATTAAGCGTTGTTTTGTGGTGTGCTGACCCCAAGAAACCGTTTTTTTCAACCCAAAAATTTTAAAAAATTTTTTCCTGTACCTAATTCACAAGCAAAGGGTTAATTACAATTTTACTTTGTTGTGTGGCGTAGAAAACACCAAATGTAAACGCACAAACAACTAGTTGTGGGGCTAAAATTTTTTTGGCGCAATTTACATCCAGGGGTTAATTAAGCTTGTTTTGCGGGTGTACGACAAAAATAAACCGTCTTTTTCACCCAAATATATAAATTTTTCCTGAGCCAATTCCAAGCAAAGGTTAATTAAAAAGTACTCTTGGTGGGCTAGAAAACACGCAATTTAAACATACAAAGCACTAGTTTGTGGGGCTCAATTCTTTGGCGCAATTTCATCCGGGGGGTTTAATTAAGCGTTTTTGCTGGTGTGGAACAAAAAAAAACCCCTTTTTTAACCCAAAATTTTAAAAATTTTTTTCCTGAGCCTATTACAAGAAAAGGTTAATTAAAACTGTACTTTTGTTGTGTGGCTAAAAACCCAAGAACAGCAAAAAAACTACTATTTTTGTGCGGCTAAATTTCTTTGGCCCAAATTTTAAATCCGGGGGTTAATTTAAGCTTTTTTCTGGTGTGTGACAAAAAAAAACCGTCTTTTTAAACCCAAAATATATACATTTTTTTCCTGACCAAATTTCAAAAACAAAAGTTAATTTTACAACTGTTTCCTTGTTGTGTGGCTAGAAAACCCCGAAATTGTAACTGCACAAAGCTATAGTTTGTGCGGCCAATTCTTTGGCGCAATTTCATCCAGGGGTTTAATTAGGCGTTGTTTGCGGTGTGCTGACCCAAAAAACCGTTTTTTTAAACGCCAAAATATATAAATTTTTTGTCCCCTAATTCACAAGAAAAGGTTAAATTACAACTGAATCTCTTTTGTGTGGCGTAGAAAACACGAATTTGTAAACGCTACAAAATACTATTTGTGCGGCTCAATTCTTTGGCGCAATTTACATCCAGGGGTTAATTTAAAGGTTTTTTTTGCTGGTGCGACAAAAAAAACCGTTTTTTTTCAACCCCAAAAATATATAAATTTTTTCCTGTAGCCTACAAACAAAGGTAATTACAACGTATCTTTTGTTGTGTGGTAAAAACACGCAATTAACACGCTACAAAGCAAATTTTTGGGGCTCAATTCTTTGGCCAAATTTCACCGGGGGGTTAATTTAGGCGTTGTTTTGCTGGTGTGCTACTCCAAGAAACCGTTTTTTTCAACATAAAATATATAATTTTTTCTTAGCCTAATTCACAACCAAAGGTTAATTACAACGTTCTTTGTTTGTGGCGTAAAAAACCGCAATTGAACACGCACAAAGCTACTGTTTGTGGGACAATTTTTTGGCACAATTTAATCCAGGGGTTAATTAAGCGTTGGGTTTTGCTGCTGTTGACAAAAAAAACCTCTTTTTTTCAACGCCAAAAATATCTTTTTTCCTTAGCCTAATTCACAAGCAAAGGTTAATTACAACTGTTCTTTTTTGTGTGGCTAAAAAAACACGCAATTTTAACACCCACAAAGCACTAGTTTGGGGCCCAATTTTTTTGGCGCATTTTACTCCAATGGTTAATTAAGCGTTTTTTTCTGGGTCTGAAAAAAATAAACCGTTTTTTTTTAAACCCCCCCAAAATATATACTTTTTCCTGAGCCAAATTCACAAGCAAATTAATTTAACTGATCCTTGATGTGTGGCAAGAAAAACGAAATTTTGTAACACCTCAAAGCTCTTTTTTGGCGGCTCAATTCTTTGGCGAAATTTTAACACCGGGGGGTTAAATTGGGCGTTGTTTTGCTGGTGTCTGACCCCAAAAACCGTCTTTTAAAAACCCAAAATAATAAATTTTTCCTGTATAATTCACAACCCAAAGGGTTAATTACAACTTATCTCTTGTTGTGGGGCTAAAAAACACGAAAAAATTGTAACACGCTACAAAGCACAGTTTGTGCGGCTCAATTCTTTGGGCATTTTACCCCAGGGGTTATTTTAACTTTGTTTTGCTATGTGCGAAAAAAAATAAACCGTCCTTTTTCAACGCCAAAATATTACATTTTTTCCTGTACCAATTAAAGCCCAAGGTTAAATTAACCTGTTTGTGTTTTTCATTTAGTAAAACACACATTTTTTAAAACGACCTAAAGAAAATTTTTTCCCTGGCCATTTGGGGGAGCCAATTTTACCCCAAGGGTTACCCGCTGTTACGGGTTATTTGGGATCAAATACAGGGTATATTTATAAATACAATTCATCAAAAAACATGTCTGTAATTTTAAACAAAAAATGTCAGACAGAGGGTGGCGGTTGCACCTGCGAGGGGCATGGAACAAACTTCCCGGGGAAACGGGCCCAGGTCGCAGCACAGCAAACGTCGCAGCGGGGCACTCGATGAGGCCAAAACCTGCCTCTGTCATCTACGGCCGTGTGTTGTTCAGCAACCCAAGGGTTATGTTTGGGTTGACATCATCCTCTTCCCCCCCAGATGACATCTGACAACCCAGCCAAGATCGGGTGGGGAACCTCAGACAAACCTTTAGGGGGGAGGGCCGGGGAGGGGGCACGCCCTCACCTGTCCCCGCCCCCCTTGTCCCATCCGGTTTCCCCTCACCCAGAGATTTATATGGGGGCGGGCTCGGGCCCACTATATAGTGAGGATGAACAATTTGAGAGGGCATCAGCAGCTACTTGGCACGAAAAAAAGGGGGCCCAATATCGCCTTTTTTTCTTTGCAGTAAGGCGCAAAGTAAGATGTGGGGGAGGGAAGGGGAGGTCGTTGTAGAGGTCAGCCTCGCATACCAAAAACCGATGATGAGGACAGCAGGGACATGAAACACAATAATGAGATGTAGCCGACCGCACTTGGGAGCCGGTGGGGAAGGGCTTAAATCATCGTCGAAAAGGGGGCGTCGCTGCGCTCAGGCAGCCGCACCCGCGAAGTGGATCTTTTTGGGGCCTTTTGATCAGCAGGAAGCAGCGTGTGGGTCGGGGCCCAAGCGGCCACGGGGTAAAAAACCCGCTTCGAGGTCAAAAAGTAGCACACAGGGGCTCAGCGAGGCAGCGCGGCAGTAGTCCTCGTGCGGAGCGTTGGCGGTAAAACCGATACCGGGCGGTTGGGCAGTTCTTTGCTAAGACACCGAGGACCCAAAAATAGGGATATTTTAAATTTGTGGGCAGAAAGTGAGCGGGCCCGGGGAAAGCTAACGTTGGCACCACGGCCCTGCGTCAACACTGCAGCATCCCATCCGGTGGCCGGGGAAAACGGGGCTCAGATGTGGTGGCCCACCTGCGCAGCAAAGCAGCACAGCGCCCAGGGGCAGCATGCCTTTGCAGCCATAAAGGCCCCCCCTCTGCAGAAGGGACTGTTTCTCTTTGACATCACCCCCCCTCCAGAGCCCTGCCCTCCACTCATGGCGCCACAGCCCTTAACGAGGCGATTGCAAAGAGAAAACATTTTCCCAAACCCATCCTAAGGGGCAATGACCGTCTCCTTTCCAAGTTGTTGGTACTCAGTCCCCCCCTTTCAAATGGGGGACTCTGAAACCTTTCAGAGAACAAATGGCTTGTCCGAGCCGAGTGGAGATTTCCCAAAGCCAAAATTTCTTTTCCAAAAAGGCAGTACCACATTTTCAAAAATAGTAGAACAGAAGGTGGTCAGCCCTTGAGGTTATCGGTTTGTTCCAAGGTGCACGGCAGCGCGGGATCTTTTTTGGATTTTGTTTTAACTACGGTGGGCCAGTACATGTCCTTTTATGCCCACGGGGTGAATGTGTTTTCCCTGCCCAGGCACCCCAAAAACTTGGACAGGAAAACGCCGTTTTCTCCTCCACGTTGTCAAATTGCTGCCCCTGGCCAATGCCGCCCCCTCCCCCCACCACCCCCACCATCCACCCCCACAATACTGCTCCAATACCACATGTGTAGGGCACAGCGTGTCACCAGTTCTACCCGGGCTTCCTCGCGAACGAAGTCACACAGGGGGGGAACGCTCCTCTTCATGCAGCAAAAAAACGATGTGTGGTTTTCTCCGCCCCAAACGCAAAGGGAACCAGGGTGACGGACAATGGGAGGAAACATGGTGTCCGGCTGCCCCGGGGAGGAGGGCCCCTGCGCCCTGATGGCGCACTGTTAAATCTGGTTGTAAAAAGGTTCCTGAAGTCTTCCCCCCCTTTTTCAGACTTCTAAAAAAGGCCCAAAACTGTGCATGCACTTTATCCTTTTGTAAAAAGCCGGGAACACCCCCTCGGTTGCAGCGGCAAACGGCCCCCCCAACAACTCTGATTTTAAACGTTTTTTCCACCCCTGGAATTCTAGCCTGCATTTTTTTTTTGGACCGACTGTATGAACAAAAAACCCATTAACGTTTTTTTTTAAAGACCGGGCAGACAAAATACTCCCCGTGTAATTTTGATGTCAGCCGTGGCAGCTCATGCGTGACCCCCCCTTTGTTGAGGCCATTCAGGAGGGACGTTATTTGTCACGCCAGGACAGGGGATGAAAAGGGCTTTCCCACTGCTTCATGTCCTGGAAACAGATGCTAAAAAAACTTTGGGGGGGGACTGGAACGTGGCGACTACATCTCGTGGTCACATGAGTCCGGTGGGGACAAAAGGAGGAGGAGGAGGAGGACTTTGGAGCAAAGCATTGCGGGTGAAATGATGGATTTTCTACCCAGGGGACAAGAGGGAGGGCAGGAGCGGGAGGGGGGGAGGGAGATGGGGAAAGATGAGGCAGTTTACCCCAAGCACCGTGGATAACAGTGTAAATGGGCAGGGGCCCCTGGGAGTCACTTTCAGAGGCCCCAGCATGCTTATTGCCGGGCTAGTGACACCCGAATAGTCAGACCGGCGGGGGGATGACTTCGGCTCCCACCCTTTTGGGGACCCTCGCCCCCCGGTCCAAAATGGGACCCTTTTTTCCCAGCTATTAGGGGGAAGACAAACTAAAATACTATAGGGAAACCTCCGTAATCGTTGGCCCGCTGCTATGGCGGGACGTCCCTCCCTGACAGGTCCCACAGGGGGGTTCCCCAGCGCCACGACTACTGCCGCCGGGTGCTGGGGGGAAATTTGGGGGGGGAGGACATACCCCGCTCCATTAGTAGTAACCTGTCGGAGTCATGATGACACTTCCTTCCCCCGCCCCGTGAGGGGGGCGTCCCACAGCACAGCGACCGGAGCATCCCTGAACCAACAGGTTTTGGCCTATTGGCAGCACCGCCACCTCATTAAAGATCCCCTGGACTACTGGGCAGCCAAACGGGTTGTGGCCGCAACTTGCCGAGTTTGCAGGGAGAAGCTGCCTGCCCGGGCCCAAAAGTGTGGCATCAAGCGGGTGTTTTAGTGCGGGGGGGGCCATCTTTCCCCCCAAAAGAACCCCTGTCCCCGGGAAATTTGAACGACTGACCCTTTGTCAGAGAATCAGGCGTGATCGGCCAGGGAATTAAAACACCCAATGCCTTAGGGGTCACCCGGGGGTTTAAAAACCCAACCCGCCTCAGCCACTATTATGATGCCACCACCCCCCAGATGCCCCACATCTCTGCCAGTTTCTCCATCTGCCTACCCCCCAACTTTCCAAAAAATTTTTCCAACCCTCAAAACTCTGTCATTGTTTCCACTCTTGACCCTCATGCTGCTGCTGTTGCTGTTGCCTGACATCCACACTGTTATTTTGCACGTCTGACCCCCATGCGCTGCTGTGGCTGCTGCCCGTGTCCTCCAACTTTTCATTTGCCCCCTGCTGATCCATATGCGCCGCCGTGACCTCCACACTGTGTCATTGTGCCACTCTCTGACCTCATGCGCTGTGTGACCCTGCCGATCCCCCCCACTGTTCATTGTGCCCCTGCTGATTCCCTGCGCTGCGCCGTGACCCCCCCTGTATTTGGCCCTTCTGTGGTTTTTCCCTTTTTTCCCCTCCAGAAAGTCATTTTGCCCAGCCTGATCCATGCTGCGCGCCCGGGCCTCCACACGTGTAAATTTTGCCACTCGTGGCCCTAATACTGTTTTGCCCCCCTCCAAATTCATTGTGCCACTGCTGATTCAACTCGCAAGCCGTACCTCCACACTGTTGTTGTCCACCTGTTGGGCCTAATACTGTTTTTGCCGCCCCAGAATGTCATTGTGCCACTGCCCCGGATCCATAACTGCTGCCGCCGTGATCTCCACACTGTGTGATTGTTCTACTCGGCCTAATACTGTTTTGCCGCCTCCAGAATTCTTGTGCCCCCGCCTGATTCAAGCGCTGGTCGGGCCTCCCACTTAATCATTTGCCCTCTGGGCCTAATACTGTTTTTCCCCCCCCATTTTTTGGATGTGATTTGTTTTGGGTGTTTTGTTTAAATGTGTTTTTTGGTTTTTGTTTTGGTAGTGTTTTGATGTGTTTTTGGGTGTGTGTGGTGTTTTGTGAATTGTGTTTGTGGTTTTTTTTTTTGGGGTCCGGGTGTTTGTGGTGTGTTTTTGTGTGGGGGGTGTTTGTTTTGTGTTGTGGTTTTTTGTGTTTTTGTGGGTGTTTGTGTGTGTTTTTTTGCTGTTTTTGGTGGGTTTTTTGTTTTTGTTGTGGTTGTTTTTTTTGTTTGTGGGTTTTTGTTTTTGGGTTTTTGGGGGTTTTTTGGTGTTTTGTTTGTTTTGGGGTTTTTGTGAAGGTTTGGGGGGGGGTTTGCTTTTTTTTTTTTGTTGGCCCCGTTTGTTTTTTGGGTTTTGTGGGTTTGGGGGTGGTGTGTTTTTTGGGGTTTTTTGGGGGTTTTGGGAAAAAATTTGTTGGTTTTGGGGTTTTGGTTGTTTTTGGTTGTTTTTTAAATTTTTGTTCCTTTTTTGGTTTTTGTGTGTTGTTGTGTTGGTTGGTTTTTGGGGTGGGTGTGGTTGGTGTGGGTTGGGGTTTGGTTTGTTTTTTTTTTGGTGTGGTTGTTTTTTTTTTTTTGGGGTTTTTTTGGGGGCGGGGGTGTTTTTTTCCCAAAGGGGGTTTTTTTGAAGTTTTTTTTTTTTTTTTTTTTTTTGGTTTAAAGTTGTTTTTTTTTTTTTTTTTTTGGGTTGGAGGGTTGTTTTTTTTGGGTTGTTTTTTGGGGGGGTGTTTTGTTTTTAAAAAATTGGGTTTTTTTTTTTTTGTTTTTTTTGGGGTGTTTTTAAAAATTTTTTTTTTTCTTTTTTTTTGTTGTTTTTTGGTTTTGGTGTGTGGTTTTGTGTGGTTTTTTTTGCCGTTTGGGGTTTTTGCCTTTTTTTTTTTTTTTTTTTATTTTTTTTTTTTTTTCATTTTATTGTTTTTTGACTTTTTTTTTTTTTATCCTGAGGGAAACGTTTTTACATTTTTTTTTTTACACTCCATATATGCTATTCATTCTTTTTCTAATGCATAATGCTTTCTGTGTCAGCTGGCACGGCAGTGATTTAGCCCGGCACACGTGCGTCCTAATCATGGCTTCTTACCCCAGACAGCCCTGGGGCCCACGCTTGGGTTTCCCCAGAGTTTACTGTCAGCCGGCCCCTGGGCTCTTTTCGGGTAACCCGGGTGTTCCTCAAACCCGAAGAGCAGGGGGAATCCCTTTTTAAAAAAGCACCTGAAAACAAAGTTTTTTAAAGCATCGGTTGGCGGAGGTTTTCCGCCTCCCCGATGCTTGCAGGGGATGTTGGTAAAAGGGTTTTTTTTTAGGAAAAACCCCGATTTCCCAGCGCAATTGCGGCGCCGGGGCGCAGCAAACCCCCGATGTCCCTTTCGCACTTCTAAAGACGCCCCCTTCAGACGAACGACCTGAATTGCCCGCCGTCTAAAGACGGTGGGCGGTCGTTAAGGAGTTAATAGATGGGGACCAATACCCACTTAAAAAACATTGATTGGGTTGGGGCTAAAATATCTCCCCAGCTAATTTTTTCCAATGTTTTCTGAGACAGGACCAGGAAGTGGGATCAGCAGATACTTTGGAACGGCAGTGACAGAGGATTTCATTTTTTAACCCAGTTTCCCACTTAATTAAGAAAAAAAAATATTTCAAAAAAAGATCCCTTAATTTTTAGAGATTTAAAATAATAGAATTTTGTTTCCTTTTTTTTAGAGACGGGTGTTAATTTCCCCTTTTTTTTAAAAAATTTTGATTACCAAAAAAAAGTGAAGGTGGGAAGGAATTTTGCAACATTTGGCAACTACCTAACCTACCCTAGCTTTTATTTTCCCTAAATCACCACTCTAGGGTTATAGGTTGAACTTGAAGGGGTTGTCTCACCATGCTTTTTACAGAACCATAGACAGCTTTAAAATTTAGGCATGGGTTCTACGCTGATTGGGAATCAGTTTGTATTCCTAGTTATTCCTTTTTTTGGAAAATCGTGGGAGGTTTAAAATCTGTAGCGCACAAAGCTACAGAACTCTAAGGTCTAAAACGGGGCAATAACTTAAGTTAACAAGCTGCTGTGCTAAAGATAAAACTCAGCAGGAAGCAAATCACTATGTAGCAACGCATTGGAGTAAACAAGAAGAAAAAAGGGGCAAAAAAGGGGGTCAGTAATTAGAGCATTTTTGTAAACAGCCTAATAAAATCAATTTATTACTGAACAAACAACATCCGCAAGTACAATGGGGAAAAAAAAGGGTTTAGTCAGCCACCAATGTGCTAGTTCTCCCCAAAAAGTGAAGGGGGCCTTAATTACATTAAGGTAACCTCAACATGGAGTAAAAAGAAAAACAAATCCGAAATTTCCGTTCATCCTGTCCTGGGTTTAATGCCACTTAGGAAAAAAGAAAATTAAATGGGAATTGGTGAGGGCCTTATTTTTTCTTCTGCTGTTGGATAGCTGTCTACTTATGGCGACACCACGCCAAGAAGGAGATAAGATTGTAAAACCGTCTTGTATTTTTTAAAATGCAGCAAGTGCTTTAATTTAAACCCCTTGGTGCCCAATACCTTCTTCTATTTAAAACCCGAAAAAAATCACATTGTCTGATTTGGAAAAAATTTATTTTAAATTAGGGGGAAATAAGTATTTTTGGGCACCCACAAACAAGCAAATTACAGGGCCCCTAATTCTTTTTTAAGAGTCCCTCTGTCCTCATTCATTCCTTTAAAGGGACTGTTTGAACTTATCAGTATAAAAGACACCTGTCCACAACTGCAAAAAATCGCACTCCAAACCAACTTGGTGAAGACCCCAAAAGCTTAAAAACACCAAAAAAAAAAATTTTACCCGCACCAGGGGGGAAACAACTGCAAAGCCCAAACAGCTTAGTGGAAAATCAACTGTCGGGGCAATAATTAGAAAATGGAAAAAATACAAGACCATGTAATCCCCAGGATTGGGGGGTCCAAAGCAAATCTCACCCCGGGGGTCAAAATGATCACAAAGGGGTTTTTGACAAAAATCCTAGAAACCCCAGGGGGGACCTAGTGAATGATCTGCAAGAGCTGGGGCCCCGTAACAAAGGCTACCATCAGTAACCAAAAACGCCCCAGGACCGACCGCGGGGCCCGACATGTCCTTGCTTAAGCCAGTACATGTCGGGTAGGGAAGTTTGCTGAGAGCATTTAGAGATCCAAAGGTATTGGGAAATGTCTAGGTCAATGAAACCAAAATAGAACGGTTTTTTGTAGAAACCACCCTATTTGCAAATAAATTTTTCCAAATCAACAATTTTGATTTTCGGGACTTGTTTTCTTTTTTGTCTCTCATATTTAGATCTGCCTATGATGTCAATTACAGGGGCCCCTCTCATATTTTTAAATGGGAGAACTTGCACAATTGGGTGGTGACAAATACTTTCCCCCCCCCTTTTATTTTGGGAAAAGTTTTCATTTACTTTTAAATACCCAATTTACTTGTGGGAAGAAAAAATCTTTAATAAAAAGGTTTTTTCACCTTAGAATTAGTTATAAAAAAAACAAATTGCGTCAGTGCTCACTTCCCACAAAAGAAAGTTACCACATTGGGACTATATAGA
Source organism: Phyllomedusa bahiana (assembly GCA_025379985.1). Classification (NCBI taxonomy): domain Eukaryota; kingdom Metazoa; phylum Chordata; class Amphibia; order Anura; family Hylidae; genus Phyllomedusa; species Phyllomedusa bahiana. The sequence goes on along the minus strand of JAODAL010005319.1, from coordinate 51,786 downwards.
GTTACATGGGGAGCTCGAGTCTGACTCCTGAAGAAGTGCTGATATGAGCGTAAAATGGCTTGAGTTCCCCATTTTTTAGTGTTAGGCTATGTTCACACGGTGTATTTGCAGGGCATAATTACGCCCCACAATTACGCCGTGTGGCAGGGGGGGGGGGCGGGGGGCGGGGGGCCGGGGACCTCGCCGGCCCAAAAACGGGGATTAACCGTGGCGCGTATAGCCCGCTGGAAAATTTACATGTCATTTTTCTCCCCCGTTGGGTATTGCCAGCAGAGAGAGGAGACGGAAACCAAATAGTTCTCCCATGGGACTGTGGTTACCCCGTTTAAAAGACTGGGCGTTTTCACCCCTAATTTGGGGCACTTTCCCGGGGCATAATTTTACGGATGAAATATGTCCTTTTAATGTGAACTGGCCTTAATTAAAAAATTGTTTAACTGTGTAAATTTATACCCTCCAACAAAATTTTTTTTTTTGTGCCTGTAAACCTCTGGCATAGACTGCTCTTGATCTGGAGTAATGCCAACCACAGCTGCAATAAGCTCATCGAGCCACCCACATATGTATGAGAGTTGTGCCTCTATCAGTTGCACAACATAATAAGGGGAGTGATAAACAGAAAGGTGGCGTTTCCCTAATGTAATACAGTATATACACAATAAAGAACATAAAACTGTGAGTTTTGTTTTATACTGCATTATTATGTTTAAGGCACATTAAATGCAAACTTCTAAGTAATTTTTTTCACTTGCACGGAAGCTGGAAGGAAAATAGCATGATGTTCCTAGATGGGAAGTACCGGTTCCCGTTCGGAGGTCTACTGGTAGTCTGTTGGCCATGATTAGTTTAGATCACTTCCTTCCTCATTTAAAGCACAACTCAAAGTATCTTAGAAAAAGTTAGGTGGATAAATAAAGAAATAAATAAAATAGCGTAATAGTTTGGACATTACAACATCTACTAAATTATTTATTTATACAGTCTTCCAGTACTCTAAAATGAATAGTAGACTATTTGCTAAGTAAACCCGGATTTGTCTTTTAAGTCCAAAGCATAATGGTTACTTAATTTTTTATGTATTCTAATTTTGTGCACAAGGAATAGATAAGACTAAATTATTTATATGGTTATGAATTTTCCAAGCTAAATTTACAAATTTAGTAAATGAAACTATGAACCAAACTGGTGTGCAAATCCATTCACTTAGTAAATAATACATATCTACGGTTATACAAAGTCTGGCATCTAATCACAAATGTTTCCGTTTCCCAGTGCACAGTAACACACTGGATACCTTTGTATTTGCCTGTACCCTTCAAGAGAGTGTACCATCAGAAAATGACTATGCTAAACATATTTTTTAGTGTTATTGTTTTTTTTTTTCTTTTGCTTTTTATTTTTCATGTCACTATCAATATTTTTAAAACATTTGAAATGTTGTGGTTAACACTGTACCCCCTAAGTCTATAGACTATATTACAATGAAAGATAACACCTACATTATAAAGCTGGAGGTTGATACCACAGTAGGTGATGGATACAGCTCCCCTCTTAAACTAGAACTCCATGCCTACTCATTTGAAAGCATACTTCTTTGCAGGTTACTATTCAATTTTGATGATTGAGGCTACACAATTTGAATTTTTTCTGCAATCTCAGTCAATGCAATCATTTGAGACAATTTTTTTTGGTTCAGTTGATACTACATAAATGGACAAGACTATAAAACATAACCTTTAATATAACCATTTATAAAATGTCATAAACAACCTTAATTAAAACTACAAATACAGTATCAGGTATATATATATACATATATAATATTATATATAAATTTATATCTTTAATTATATTTATTATAGAAATAAGGAATAGTCTATCATGTTACCCATTTAAGACCTGCTTAAACACAATGGGAAAAAAAAAAAGACGGTTACCATTTGGTCCTAGCTAATGTAGCCCTAGTGCACCCTAAAACTAGGAGTGACACACGTTTATAAATGGTCCCAAAATGAGATCCTATTTCAACAAAGGGAGCTACAATTGCTCCTACTAAACAGTATAATAAGATATCAATTCCAAATCCTATGAATTACCGTATATACTCGAGTATCAGCCGAGCTTTTCAGCACAAAAAATTTGCTGAAAAATCCCCCCTCGGCTTATATTCTGGTCACTGTCGGCACACGGGCGCTGCGCTGTGATGGCCCGAGTGCCGACAGGGACGCTTCAGCTATATACGACTCCTCAGGGAGTACATATAACTGAATGCCGAGTACAGCCGACAGTGTCCAGGCACTGCGGTGGCCCAGGCGCTATTGGCTATCTCTTCACTTGTATGCACTCCTCCGGAGCGCTTACAAGTAAGGGGATACCACTGCGGGGCAAAAGGCGACGCTCCGTGCCCGCATGGACCCCCGGCGGCCGTAGACCCCGCGGCCGCCGGTGTTTCCGGCACAGGCAGCGTGTGTCCTCACGCTGCGTGCGCGGCCTGATGACATCACCCCGCCTGAACAGAGAAGATGGAGGAGAGCGCGCGGGAGGTGGAGCAGCGGGGAGCGAGGTAAGTGGGTGTTTTTTGTATTAAAACCCTTCCTATACCTGCCTATAGCCTGCCTAGGGGGACCTATACCTGCCTATAACCTACCTAGGGGGACTTATACCTGCCTATAGCCTGCCTAGGGGGATCTATACCTGCCTTTAACGATCTATACCTGCCTTTAACGACCTATACCTGCCTATAACCTACCTAGGGGGACCTATACCTGTCTATAACGACCTATACCTGCCTATAACCTGCCTATGGGGGCAATTACCTGCCTATAGCCTGCCTATGCGGACATATAGCTGCCTATACCTGCGTATAACGACCTATACCTGCCTATAACCCGCCTATGGGGGACATTAAACTGCCTATACATGCCTATAACCTGTTTATGGGGGACATTAAACTGCCTATACCAGCCTATAACTGCCTATGGGGGACATTAATCTGCCTATATCTGCCTATGTAATTTTATTGGTATCTATTTTTATTTTTAAAATTAACCAGTGTCCGCTGCGTTTTCCACCCTAACTTATACTCGAGTCAATAAGCTTTCCCGGTTTTTGTGGCAAAAGTAGGTGCTTCGGCTTATACTCGGGTCGGCTTATACTCGAGTATATACGGTAAACTCAAGATAACTAGCCCGGGAGCCAGAATTGCTCCTACTAAACAGTATAACGAGATATCAATTCCAAATCCTATGTGTTAAGCTCAAGATAACAAGCCCAATGCGTTTCTCTCCTTACATATCACGGGTGTTCATCAGGGGTGACATGATATACTGTGTCCAATATTGAATCTCAAAAAGTTGATGTGAGATACTAGAGCCAAACACCATTAGAAATAATAATAGGTGCTATCAGAGGCAGTTATGTGAGTGAATAAGTATTTTTCAACATTTATAACTTATCTCACATTAGATCATAGCCCATTAATCAAACACATGTAACATAGAGCAACTAAGTGAATACGGTAATGGCAGTGGCCAATTAACTCACCAGTCTTCTTCTTTGCTCTAAGCAAGCACATGCGCGGTTTCTGACGTCACATGCTGAGGATTTCAAGCGCGAAAGCTGGGACCACATACAGGTCTCATGCAGGAGGAGCGCGCATACTACGGTTTGCTCATTGAACTAGAGCACCGCTTCTTTAAATCTGTACGGCGGGTCTTTGAGACTATTGTAAGTATTATGAAGACTTGTGAGTTAATTGGCCACTGCCACTACCGTATTCACTTAGTTGCTCTATGTTACATATGTTTTATTAATGGACTATGATCTAATGTGAGATAAGTTATTAATGTTGAAAAATACTTTTTCACTTACATAACTGCCTCTGATAGCATCTATTATTATTTCTAATGGTGTTTGGCTCTAGTATCTCACATCAACTTTTTGAGATTCAATATTGGACACAGTATATCATGTCACCCCTGATGAACTCCCGTGATATGTAAGGAGGGAAACACGCCAGGCTTATTATCTTGGCTTAATTCATAGGATTTGGAATTGATATCTCATTATGCTGTTTAGTAGGAGCAATTTTGGCTCCCTTTGTTGAAATAGGATCTCATTTTGGGACCATTTATGAACGTCATTCCTAGTTTTAGGGTGCACTAGGGATTTATTAGCCTAGGTTCCGGGTGGAACCGTCCTTATCAGGACGAATTTTTCCACAATTTTTGTGTTAGGCAGTCTATAAGATAACATAGGGAAAGACGGATAACTTTGCTTTTTGTCTTCTGTGTTGGATATATATAATATATATATATATAAAATATATTTATATGATATATTATTATATATATTTATATATATATATAATATATATATAATATAACATCAACAGAAGACAAAAGGCAAAGTCTATCCGTCTTTCCCTATGTTATCTTATAGACTGCCTAACACAAAAATTGTGGAAAAATTCGTCCTGATAAGGACGGTTCCACCCGGAACCTAGGCTAATAAATTATATATATATATATATATATGAGTCATGGCCAAAAGTTTTGAGAATGACACAAATATTATATTTTCCCCATGATCTGTTGCCCTCTGGTTTTTATGTGTGTTTGTCAGATGTTTTTATCACATACAGAAATACAAGTGCAATCATATTATGATTAACAAAAGCTTTTATTGACAGTTAGAATGAGTTAATGCAGCAATTCAATATTTGCAGTGTTGACCCTTCTTCTTCAGGACCTCTGCAATTCTCCCTGGCATGCTCTCAATCAACTTCTGGACCAAATCCTGACTGATAGCAGTCCATTCTTGCACAATTTAATGGTTGCTTTTTGTCAAAAATTGTTGGTTTTTTTTTTGTCCACCCTCCTTGATGATTACCACAAGTTCTAAAATGGGAAAAAACGGGGAAAAATTTTCCCAGGCCATCCCCCCAAAAATCTCTATGTTTTGTTCCCGAGCCATTTAGTTATCACCTTTGCTTTTGGCAAGGGGCTCCATATGCGGAAAAGGCATTGTTATCACCAAACTGCTCTTTTGGACAGGGGGGAAAAGTTGCCTTGGGGACATTCTGGTATCATTCTTTATTCATGGTGTGTTTTAGGAAAACTGAAAGCCAACCCTTTGGTTTTAAAGCCCCCCCCAGAATTGTTTCTATCTACTGGGGGCAAAAGACAAGCATGGTACGCTCCCCCTTCTTCCCCTCCGAAAACTTTTTCCAGATGTCCCCAAACATTCGAAAGGGGTTAAAAGAAAAGGACCCCCCCTCCTAGCAGTCCCCCTTGTACCGGGGGAAAAATACAGTCTGTCCCTATGTTTTTCTGGAGGAAGGGGGCTTCTTTCTGCCCCCCTTACACCAGGCCTTGCCCATGAGTCTCCGCCTCACAGTCGTGCCGATGACTAAAACCCTCCCCTGCTGCCATTCCTGAGAAGCTTGCACTGCGGGTAGCCGATTCCAAGCGAAACATTTAAAGACGGCCCGGGGTGCTTGCGGTCTTTATTGGGCGCCCTGGGGGCCTTTTTGGAAAAATGGAACCTTCTCCTTGAATCCTTGATGATGCAATAGATTTTACTGAGGTGCAATCTTTCACTGGTACTCTTCCCTTGAGCCATTTTGTGCAGTGAAAATAGAGGCACGTGTTTCTTTTAAGAAACCAGGGTTTAACAAAGAAAACAATGATGCCAAGCCCGCCCCTTTAAAAGTGCCAGTGGTGTGTCTTATTTAAATCTACAGATTGATTACACCCTTCCTCATAACCCCACACCTTTGTTAATGAGCAAACACTAAACGTGTTGCGGGTCCTTTTTAAGGCGGGCCGAAAAGAAGTTGAAATGTGTTTGGGGGAAAAAGTTCATTTTCTAGGCAACTTTTTTAATTTTGGGGCAATTAATTGGTTAGCGCACCTTTATAACATCTGCATATATCAAATTGCATTTATAAAACCCCTGATGCAGTAGATTTTGTAAAAATTAACTTTTGTATCATTTCAAAACTTTTGGCCAGACGAAAAGCCTAATTTTAAAAAAAAATAAAAAAAAAAAAAAAAAAAAAAAAATAAAAAAAAAAGAAACCCGCCGGGAAGGGCGATGGATTATATCCCACCAGGTTCGGAAAAAGCGGAGAGAGCAAAAATCACCCCCAAAAGTAAAACCTTTGGGGGGTTAAAAGGGGCCCTTTTTAAAAAGGTGCGGCAGTACAGCGCGAAACTTTTTGGTCTGTTGTAGGGCTACAAGCCATTCCCCGGGTGGGGCCTTTCATTGGGAGTAACATAGGCAGGGTGGGTGTTTACCCCCCATGGCTCCACCCCGGTTTTCCCGGGGTTATAAGGCCAGGTAAGGACGGGGCTGCTGCTTTCCCCATCTACCTTTGGGGCTGGAGAAAATTCACACTGGTGGAAAAGCCAGTTCTGCTACACCACTCCCAAGGTGCGTGAGGGAATACCCCTGTTAAGTAAGCCCAGACAGCGGGGAGTTTTTTTTATGTTTATTGTTTGCTGTCATGTTTTCCCATACGTTTTTGTTTGCTGGTGAAAAAACCAGGGGAACCAAGACACCGTTTAAACCGATAACTGCCTGTCTATGCCTGAAGGATTTGAGTGATCCCGACTGTGCAAGCTCACATAGGGGAGGGGTCGGGCAACCTTGGGAATGGGTAGCAGACACTGGCTTCCACCAGTTTGGGGAAAGTCTCCACCCAGAAGGAGACGGAGAGCAGCACGCCCAGTCAGCTTACCCTGTGACCTTTTAGTTGACCCCAAGACCCCTTCTTTATCTCATAGGGGGCCCCCGCCCCTTTGCCAAAACCTGCTTTCGACCGTGGGGACAAGTACAGCAAAAACTTAAAAGTAGTCGACAGTCTTATTTGCCGACACCTATTTAAAAAGGCCTTTCACCCCCCAAGGTTTTTACCTTGGGGGGAAGATCTTGCTCTCTAAAACTACGCCCAGAACCTGGCTGGGATATACACCCCCATCGCCCCCCTTCCCCCGCTCGGCCTTACTAAGGGACAAAGTCCACTTTGGCAAGTGGAACCCAGGCTGAAAAAACCTTTCCCAAAAGGGTAAAGGGGGTACCTGCAAAGCCCCTCTCATGGCCCCAAATTTTAGAAAGAAAATTTTTTGTTCAGGCAGACCTTCTGAGGTAGGGTTAGGGGTGCCCATCACAACTGGTTTAGGAGAAGAACCCCCGGTAGTTTACCTCAGCAGGAAGCTGCAAATGCGGAGAAAAACACGCCATGTGGAAAAGAGAATGCCTGGGCCATTAATGGCCCTCGGTGCTGGTTACACTTGAAAATAGACCCTTTAGAGTCATCAAAGACCATTCCCCTTTTAAAATGATGGCACAGAACAAAGGAAGAACGCCAGGGTGACCCCCTGGTTCCCGGCTCTACAGGGCTTTTAAATTCTTGTAGAAACCCCCCGGGGCACAAAGGCCAACCTGATGCATTGTCACGGGTAACCCAATTTTTGGCACAAAGTGCCCGCCCAAGGTCGGCAAAGGGGGGGATATGAAGGCCGAGCTGGGGAAAGGTCTGCCAATGGGTGTTATCCCGGCCAGGTTCTGGGGGTATGCCCCGGAGAGACAAATACACCCCAAGTAAGAAACCTTGGTGGAGTGAAAGGCCATTGTTAAATAGGGGCGGCAGTAAAAAACTGTCGACATACATTTAAGTTGTCTGTTATACGGCTACCACCATTCCCGGGGCGGCCTTTCATTTGGAAATAACATAGAGCAGGGGGGGTCTTACTCCCCATGGGTTTCCCCTCCGGGTTTTCCCGGGGGTATATAAGGGGGCAGGGAAGCGACTGGGGGGGCATCTCCAGTCACCTTCTGGGGTGGAGACATTCACACGGGGAAAGCCATGTCTGCTCACCCCAAAATCCCAAAAGGGCTATGAGGGAACTACACCTGTGATATAACGCTAACGAGCAGGAGTTTTTTTTTATGTTTTTTGTTTGCTGTGCTGCAAATTCCATATGTTTTTTTTTGTGGGAAATAAACACACGGAAGGGAAGACACCGTTTGAACCAGATATCTGCCTTTCTCATGCCTGAAGGGCTTGTGAGTGATCCCCGAGCTGGCAGTCCAATTTAAAAATAGGCTATCCAACACCAGAAGACAAAAAGCAAAGTCTATCCGTCTATCCCTATGATATGAATGGTGCTGCACCAGTTTTCAGGTGTACTTTGAGCTAAAAAACTGTAGAAGTCCTGTTCTAAAGATTATGAATGGTTGTACGCCAAAACCTGGCACATTCTGCATCACAACACTTTTAAATATGCCAAAAATGTGTCAAAGTTTTGCGCAAAACTGTTGTTCAAATCCATGCCATGGCTGAGACAAAAATTTTGGTGCATAACACTCTCTGTGCCAGTGTTTGGAGCATAGTGCTCCATGCACCAATGTTTGGCGCATAACACTTTCATACAAACTGTCGGATTGCACACTATTAAAAACAGACGTAGAAGTGGACAGTCGGTGCCAGGTTCATACATGTCACCCCATGTGTTCAACATAGCAACTTTGTAATACAATTATATTACCCATAGCACCCCAATTTTGATCTATTCTTGCCAACTAAGCCCTATCTCACCTCCCATAAACTTCACCTGACTTTGAGGCCAATGATTACTGCCCAGTGTACGTGATGCTATGAATGACGTGGTTTTAGGAGGCAATGTTATCAGTGCAAAACAAAAGGGGTGGCCTACAATTTTTGCGTTTAAATAAGGGAAAAGAAACAAAAGTGCTCACCCTGTTCTGTTATAAAGATAAAATAGAGCATGAAGGTCTCTGATTACTGGAATCAGTCTGGCAAGAGGAAGAGATTCGAGGAAGAGCATAAACTCCTTAACGACCGCCCACCATCTTTTGACGTCAGGCACTTCAGGTCGTTCGTCTGCAGCGACGCCTTTTGGCGTCACTGCAGACATCGGAGTTTGCGGCACCCGGTGCCGCAGCAGCGCTGAGCAAGTGGATGTACTACACAGCCCTGATCCCAGCGCAGCTTCTGCAAGCACTGGGGAGCAGGGGGAACCTCTGCATCCCGGTGCTTTAACTCTTTGATTGCCATGGATCGTCACCGCAGTGCAGTCAAAGGGTTTCCCTGCTCTTTTTGGTTATTGAACACCCGGTGACCCGACAAAGACCGGGGAATGGCTACACCATCAGCCCTGGGGACCTAGAGTAGCACCAGGGCTGTTTGTATAAGAAGCCAGAGATCAGGGCAGACTGTGAGCTGCTTTGATCACTACCTGTTTCAGACTAGCCACAGTTCTCCCTTCATGGGATATTTTTTAAAAAAAGTAAAAAACATAAAAAGTGTAAAAAAAAATAAATAAATATATATATATATATAATATATTTTATATATATATATATATATATATATATATTATATAAATATATAATTATGCATACATTACACACACAAAAAACCCTACACATATTAGGTATCCACACGACTGACTAATAACTTGCAGAATTAATTTAACAAGTTATTAAGTGTGAAATGTGAATGGTGTAAAAAAAATGTAAAAAACAAAAAAAATGTAAGAAATGTTTTTTTAAAATTCTGCAATTATTTATAAGTGAACTTAAACTATTCCCCCATAAAGTACAACTTGTCTCAAATAAAACGAGGCCTCATACAACTGCGTCATTGCTTGGTGGAACACAGGTCCCAGCAAGACGTGCTGTGCTGGCTCTTGCTGTATTCATTCATTTCAAATTTAAACATCATCAGTGGTTATTTAATGTAAAATAAGTTTTAGATTCTATTAATTTTAAATACATTTTATAGGAGATTTTTATATTTTTGTGATATTATATATTTTTATATTCATTTATATGATAACATTTTTTATTAAATTGAAATAATTACATTTTATATAGTTTGATAATTATCAGAAATTACTCTTTATTATTGTACTGGTGTAATTTGAGAAATATTGGCCATTTTTTTCCCTAACAGCAAATCTAGCTTCACTTCGACTCTTCAGGCTCAGGCAGACCACATTGACATAGGTCTGCCGGTTTGAGCAGTAATGCGCCTAGTTTTGCCGACCCACATTAACATACAGTATGTGTCTAATATTACGAGTGTGGTGCGACGCCCCCAGAACGCCCCCTTCTGTTAGGCACATTTGCCTAAGTGTCGATTCTTACGAACAATGCACCTAACATTCGTTTGGTGCATTAGACATCGTAGACTGCTCCCTTTGAGGCATTTTATGTCAGAAAAAGGTCAACAACCCGATCAAACATGTCTCCCTCAGTGTCCAACTGGGCCGGGATGTATGTCTGGACAACTCCATTTACCTGTTTCCAGGGACTGTGTCACTTCAAACCTATCCCCTTTGATTTTGATTGTAGTTTTGGGCTCATAGACATTACTGGGACCCTGTGTGGAGATTCAAAAAAAAATAATGCAGAGAAAATCAGTTCTTTGCTCTGATAGCGGCTTCTAAATTATCTTAAAAGGCTTCCATTATATTGTTTATCATATTGAATAATTTGCATCCATCAGCTTCCAAAACTTTTATTCAAGGCCCTTATTTTCTGTCATGAACTTTTCAAACTAATATTTCAAGGACCTTATATTTCCCACAGGGGTTTTATTGTGCTTCCTAACACCATTGCCACAAAGCACACAATTTATAAGAATACACATCTACTGCAGGACTTCTAATGACAACGTACTTTGTACAATCTCACTGACATTGTGCAGGAAGATCCTGGGACTATTTATGGCTGCTGGTTCATAGAAACCGAGCCTAAAAGCTTATACAGTTAACTTCTAACGCAATAGCGATTCAAGCTGGAAAAGGCTTTATGTTTCAGCACTCAGCAATCCCACTACATGAGCCTGAATTGTCTTTCCCACCATGAACAACTCCTAGGTATTTCACGTCAAAAGAAATTGTGGAGAGGGTCAGCTCTCTGAGCTGTCCCTCGCGATATGACTTCTCGTAAGAACAAAGTGAAATTCATTGCCGTTGGTAATTGCACAGCTGTGTTCTAGATTTTAGGTACCTGTTAGCAATGGGTATCAAACTGACTGTTACTTAAGGTGCCCACATTCGAATATACATCGAGTTTGTAATAGAGCTTAAAGAATGTACTTTTATTTGGAAATTTGGGATGCTATGTATATTGTCCACTGATTGTAACAGGTATATGTCACTACAGTTAAGACCACATAGTGGCAAAACAAGAGTTCTATGGGACCAAAAAGGCTAACCCTGAACCAAACCCCTTCAGGTTATAGCATAAAAGATCACCTAGCTTACTTTATTATTGCACACCCAAATACCCACAGGTGCAGCATACATTGACCCAGCTGGCTCAAATAGCACCTTGCATACACATTGCTGTTACTGTCAGATAGCCAGGCAGCAGTACAGGCCCTCTGCTCCTCTGGACCTGGTTGCACTGAGGGCAATACTGTGGCCATAAATTTGTAGATACTCTAAAGAAGTTTGAGGAAGTTTGTGGAAGAGCTAGAATATTTGTAATATTCATAAGGTGGGAAAATAGAAGTATGTTGACCTTGATGTGTTCCACTCTGGGAACCTCACTTTGAAATGTTCTTCTATTTCAGTCATAACATGCAGCCGACTGCAGCTTTATGACTTAAAGCCAAAAGAAGAAAGGCTATCAGGGCTGTCTTTTAGATGGATAGTATCTGTACATCTCATTGATGATGACATTTGAAACAGCTTCCAGATTTTATGTAATCACATCAGTGTTCAATGACTTCTAAGTAGAAGTTTATTTTATAGTAAAGAGTATATAAATCCTATTATCCATCCTAGATATGCTAAAGAAAATGATTATTGCCATAAACTTTACCCTTCCCGTTAGTACAGAATCTTATTCAGGTAAATTTTGTCTACTTAATTTAGGATTATTGTTTCACTCTGTGCAGGGTGAACACAGATAGCAGTGCTCACCTGTTCAAGAACAATCTGTTGGTCCTTAAAAGGGTTGTCTCACCATGCTTTTTCACAGAGTCACAGACAGCTTCAGACTTACATGGCCTGGTCATGCTGTGGGTGGTTCTATAGCAGTGATTAATATATTTAGCTCCCCTATAACCAGCTGAGACATTACAAAGACATTAGTGCAGGAAATTTAATCTGTGTAAACAAAGCTCCAAATGCTCCAAGGAGTGAAAAGAATTGCTTATCTGTAAACTGACTAATCTTGTTAGAGATAAAGTCGCTGCTCCTTCCGACCATAGTGACCACTCCTTGCCCTATGTCTAATCAGGAAGGAGAGCAGGATGGTAACCAGAGAAACTTCTGTGTACTCAGAGCAGATAAAAACTCTCTCCTGACCAAGGCAATATTTAACCCCTTCCTGACGGACAGTCATAATAATATGGCTCGAATTTTTTTCCCTTTTTGCTTTCTGAAAGATCATAACTTTTTTATTTTTCCACCTACATAGGCACATGAAGGCTTTTATTTTGTGGGACAAGATGTACTTTCCAGTGGTATTATTCATATTACCACAGAATATAATGGGGAACGGCAAAAAAATTCTAAGTGGGGCAAAATGTGAAAAAAGGCATGCTTGCACCAGGTTTACGGGAGTTTTTTTTACGGAGTTTATTCTTTGGTAAAAATTATGTATTATCTGTATTCTACAGGTTGATATGCATCCAGCAATATCAAACACGTACGGTTTTCTTTATGTTTTGGTACTGTAAAAAATTCCAAACATTTTCTAGTTTTGAAATTTGCGCTGCGGCGCCATTTTTGCGACCAATAACTTTTTTGTACTAACACCTACGGACGTCAATGAGGGGGAATTTTTTCCGGGCTGAAGTGTACTTTTTATTGCAAGCAGTTTGGAATGCATGCGACTTTTTTGATTACTTTTATTCCAATTTTTAAGGGACGTGAAATGACCCCAAAAAATGAAATTTTGGCGTTTGGAATTTTTTTCTTTTACGGTGTTCAGTGTACGGGATAAATGATGTTATATTTTTATAGATCGGAATTTTGTGGACGCAGCGATACCAAATATGTGTAACTTTTTTTATTATTTTATCTTTTTTGTAAAGTAAATTGTATTTGTGGATTTGTAAAGTGGTGAAAGGGGGGTGATTTGAACTTTTAATACTTTTTTTACACATTAAAACTTTATTTATTAATTTTTTTACTTTAACATTTAGACCACTTACGGCGCTTCACCACTAAGGGGCTCAATCGTTAATACAGCCTAATGCATTGCATAGACAATGCATAAGGGTGTACCAAGATGGCTTTTTACCCACTTCCTGCCTGGGGCCGGAAATGGGGCAAACGAAAACATGGCAATGATGTAGGCCTTCACAAGGCTTCCCGCTGCCATGTCCAGCCATCGGACCCCCGCAGTTATGCTTTGGGGACTCCGATCTCAGTGAAGAACGATGCGCTGCACTGTTTTTCATTCATTTAGGCGCTGCGGCCATCTTTGCCGTGGTGTCTAAAGGGCTAAACAGCGTGGGCGGGTGGCGGCGCCCCCCACGCTGTAACTGCGAGGTGTTAGCTGCAATAAGCCACTAACACCCGGTGGCTGTGATGCGGGATCGCGCTGTGATCCCGTTTCAAAGCTGCTTACCGGCATCAGAACGTGCTCATACGTCAGTAAGGGGTTAAAGACCAATGTATTTAGAAAAAGTCTTCATTTACCTTTCCCTACATGTTGAAAGCTAATCTTTGTATTGAGAAAACCCCTTTAACACTTAGCAGTGAGGTTCAAAAACTATAATTTGATTATAATTTGTGTTTAGATTATCACTTTAGAGAACATAAAAATTTAAAGAGATCAAGCGGTCATACAGTTAAATTGATTTTAACTGTGGAAAGCATTACACATACAGATCTACACAGAACCTGCAGAAGCCAAATAGTTCAGGAAGTGTAATGCAACCCAATTACAAAATTTAAAATTTAAATAAAATTCCAGCTTTTGTGTTCCTTTATTCATTTCTCTATGTTGTTTTCTGTACTAATTTGGGCTATTCATATAGTGTATATATGTGTACATAACTAACAAATCTACACAGTAATGGCTGAAAAAGAAAATAATCAAGGTGTTGCAATGGCCAAGTCAAAATCCAGACTTTAACCTAATTAAAATGCTGTGGTGTGTCCTTAAGAGAGCCTTACGAGAGATGAACAAATGCCCCTAAACCTTAATGAACTGAAACAATGTTGAAAGAAGAATGGGTCAATATTCTCCAGAACAAAATGAAAGATTGATAAAGTCATTTATAAAATGATACGTTCTCGTTATTGCTGCTAAAGGTGGTTCTACAAACTATTGATTAATGGGTACACTTAGTTTCATAAGGCTTTTCCATTTTGAATTATTTTTTGTTAAATAGATAATATCACAGGGGAAACTGTTGAGTGTTGTTGTGCATCTGAGGTAATATTTACCCAACCTCCTATCACCTCCACACAAACACACAAAAATTGATAGTAGATGAAATTATAAGACTTTTCTCAAATACATGTTATTAGTAATCCAGAGAGTTTCCCTCAGTTTTACAGGGGAATAGGTTTTACTTTCACTTTGTAACTCAGGAGAATCTTATCAGTCTGTTGGGAGATACCATCTGTGAAGGAGAAGCTGAGGGCATAGCTGCTTGTACAGGGTGATCCGAGTCTCTCACTACATAAAGTGCAGCAGGCACGGCACACTGAGGAAATAGTGTGACAGAGTTTACCTGTTGCTTCAGCCTCCTCATCCATAGAACACAGGCATCTATATCACACTGCTGCTGGTGTGCACATGTTGTAGACTTACAGGCTCTCCCCTGCACAGTGGGCTCTCCCAGCTCAGAAGCAGGAGATTTGATACAACTGTCAACATAGTCATACATCAAGCTGTCAGGTGGCCCAACTTGGCCCAACTTCAGAGATTTCTTAAAAGGACAGCACTTTTTTTTGTTATTTTATGAGGTTTCTCTAAAGGTAATAGGTCCTCTTTAAACCCTTTTAAGGACCAGATTTTGTTGCTATTTTGTACCAATACAATCCCTTTAACATTAAAGAATACACTAGTTACCCTTTATCCATCATCTGACAAGTGATAGCATGTATGTAACTATAAATCCTATGCAGATAAAAGCTATATTGAGGTTAAGCATCCCTCCCAACTCTACAACTATACATTTGCGAAAAATAATAAAACCCAATACATGTATGACTAATTTCATGTATAGTCTTTTCCATGACACATGTTTATGCCAAGTATCAAAAACACAATGACAACCTTTATTTCAAAACACTAACATTGATTGACAAGGCAGCAAACAACCCATCCCGCTCCTTATTGCCTCTGCCCCGATATCTACTGATAAACCATCAATACTCCTTGCAAAACTGTCTTTTCTACTTTTCTCTAGTCTGCCCCTCATTTTTCCTCTCCAAGCTTTCTTCCCCCTTTATTCTGAAACTTACTGCCACAAAAAAATCACATTTTTAGAAGTCCCATTTTTCTGTCTATGCTATTGTATTTGATTGCTTTTAGTGTTTGTTTGTTTTGCATTTAAACTTCTTAATCGTTCCCATATACAGCTTCCTAAAAGGAAACAGAACTACAACGCTGTGTCCACATAGCAATGTACAAATACATTTCGATTTTCGATCATTTTCCAGGGAAAATACGGCAGATTATTGTGCATGTTCCATGTTTTTTGAACGATGGCAGTTTTGAAATCCAACCATCGTAAAATCTGAGTTGTGTAGAATACAACTTGGATTTTCTACTGAGGTCTATGGAAATGGCTTACAGTCGGTTTTTCACCAGTTTCTAAATCCAAAAACCGTGTCAATAACTGACAATAAATCATTGCCGTGTAGACGGCTCTAAGAGAAAAATGTCATTACTGTCGAACATCTCCCCATAATCAGATTTAATGGGTGTATTCTGTAATAAGTGGATACAAAATTAAAAGAAT
Source organism: Phyllomedusa bahiana (assembly GCA_025379985.1). Taxonomy (NCBI): domain Eukaryota; kingdom Metazoa; phylum Chordata; class Amphibia; order Anura; family Hylidae; genus Phyllomedusa; species Phyllomedusa bahiana. Next base: position 35,816 of record JAODAL010005319.1, on the reverse strand, counting down.
TAACTTAAAATCAACAACATACCTGATGTCCTGGGTCTCTCTCAGTGTATGTGGGACACATTCTGAATTCTTGTCCAGGGCAGAAACATGAAAACACTCGATTCACTTCCTAGGCTTAATTATAATTCACATTGATTAATGAAAATTGTCCCTGTAGTTGTCATTAGACTGGAGAATCGTTGCATCACAGTGCATTTTGCTGCTCCCAGTCTCAATGTTGACCTCTTGTTAAATAGTCAGCTAGAACAGATTGTTATTTGGTGAAACAAGAGAGCCAAATCAGCAGAGCTCATTTCAATAGGTTTGTTGTTTGAACTCGGGTCAGGGGCTGAGCTGAACCATTTGCAGATGCTGTAATGTTTTATCTGTGCTAGTTACTATACTGGCAAGCAGCTCACTGGAAGCTGTCAATCTCCGAAAGCCAAGCATTAAACAAGACAAGGGTATTATTGATTCCTTCTTATACCCACTCTTCATTTTAATAAAGACATTACACCAACATGAAATAAATTGGCTAAAACAACTGTTGATTAACCCCTTACTGCCGGAGCCAGTTTTGGCTTCTCTGACAGAGCCCCATTTTTGAAATCTGTCATGTGTCACTTTATGTGAGAATAACTTTTTGACACTTTAACCTATCCATGTGATTCAGAGATTGTTTTCCCCGAAACACATTGTGCTTAGATAGTAAGAAATTTTGGTCCAAAAAATGCTTGTTTATTTGTGAAAAATATCGTGAAAAATTTGAAAAATTTACCAATTTCAAACTTCAAAAATTTCTGCATGTAAGACAGATAGTTATTCCACTCAAAATAGTTTATAACTAGCATCTACCATATGTCTGCTGTAGATTGGCAAACTTTTTTAAATGTCTATTTTTTTTTTATGACATTAGGGGGCTTAGAAATTTAGAAATAATTTTCAAATTTTCAAGAAATTTGCAATATACATTTTTTTAGAGACCAGTCTAGTTCTAACATGACTTTGGATTGACCTGTATATTAGATACCCCATCAATTACATCATCTAAAAAAATAAAACCCCTTAAATATTCAAAACTGAAATTTAGGAGTTTATTAACCCATAAGGTTGTTTCACAGGAATTAAAGCAAAGTGGAAGTGAAATTTCAAAATTTCACTTTTTTTGCAGATTTTCAATTTTTATACATTATTCACAAGAATACGGTAAATGTGATCAGGGATATGCAACTTAATATTGATTCCACAGATTCTGCTGTTTTCAGAGATATCCCATATGTGGCTCTAGTGCATTATTTGGCTCAACCACAAGCCTCAGAATAGGAGGAGCACCTACTGGACTCTAGGGTCTCATTATCATTTCGATTTTATTTAGGGGCCATTTCAGGTTTGCGGACACCCAAGGTGCTAAACTTAATAATCTCCCCTAAAAAATACCCCATATTGGAAACTACACCCCTTCAGGACTATATCCAGGGGTGTAGTGAGCCTATTGACCCCAGGTGTGTCACAAAATTTTTTAGCGTTAGGCTATAAAAATAAAAATTTTTTTTTTTTCCAATAATCTGCAATTTTAGCTGAAAATGTTTAATTTTTACAAGGCATCCTGGTAAAAAAGCACCCTACATGTGGGTGTAAAATGCCGTTTGGGCGCATGGCATGGCGTATAAGGGAGGGAGTGTTACTTGGCTTTTGGAGCGTACATTTTGGTGGGGCCAGGTCGCATTTACAAAGCCCCCAAAGTACCAGAACAGGTGAAACCTTCCAGAATTTTCCCCCCATTTTGGATTCAGCACGCCGCATAGTTCTATCTAGGGGTGTATTTGTACATTTTGGGTGCACAGGTGTTCCAAAGTTTTTTTTTTGATTGGGCTATGAAAATGAGGGGAAAACGAAATTTCCCCGCCATTGTTTTTTGGGGCTTCAATTTTTACAGCGTTCGCCGTGCAGAATAAATGACAGGATTTTTTATTTATGGGGTCGTACATTGAAATGATATAGATTTTATATAGTTATTTTTGTTTTATTATTTTACACAAAGAGTATTCTATAAAAAATTGCGTTTATGTTGTCCTGTTTTGACAGCCATAACGTTTTCAGTTTTTGTATACGAGCTGATTTTGGCTTGTTTTTTGTGGGATGATTTTACGTTTTTTTAGTACCTTATGGGGGGGATATGCCGCTTTGATCACTTTTTATTAAGGGTTTTTTTGAGGCATTTTGAACAAAATACAGCTTCCTGGTTTGGGGTTTTTTTTTTTATTTTTTACAGCGGTCACCGTCAATAAACTGAATTTAGTATTACTCCAGGGGGATACGATTTCAGGTACCCCCAATTTTTTATATTTTTTTTTGTTTTTTTGCTTTTACACAATAAAAAAAACTTTTATTTAAAAAGGAAAACCGTTTTTGCTGCCTAGTAGAGCCAAAAATTTTTATTTTTTTTGTGTTGGAGCTGTGTAGGGGGTTTTTTTTTTTGCGGGTGAGTTGATGTTTTTATTTGGGTCATTTTTGGGGGACAAACTTTTTTGATCAGTTTTAAATCCTTTTTTGGAGGCAGGTTGAAGAAAATACTGTAATCCCTTTTGGGGTTTTTTTTTTTTTTTAACAGCGCTCACTGTGCTTATCCAGACCATTAGCTTTACTTTGGTTTGATTCATACCGGATATCCTATTTATACAGTTTTTTTTTAATTTTGAAACATTTTAAAAAAAAAAAACAAAACGGGTTTTATGTGTTAAATATTTATTTATTTATTTATTTTGGGAGTAAATTTAAAGGTTAATGGTATGATTATTCGCCCATAGGAGTCACAGGGAATACGATTAGTCTACTTTAGGGGTTGTCAGTGTGGGTCGCTTTTTCAGAGCGGTGGCCCATTTAGGTAGGGTGGTTTTTTGGTACAAGTATTTAGGGGGTAGAATAATTTATCCATTTTCCATCTAATTGGAATCTTTGCTGCTTTCAACCGACCTTTCACCCACCATCCGTAAAAAAATTGATTGCGGTATCAGGTGTAAGTAACACGCCTATTTCTTTTATGAATTGTCTCTATTTAAAAATTTATTTTTCTATATCTGGTTTTTATAGGAATTATTAAAAGTTAAATTTTAAAGGGATTATTTTCTTTATAGTTTGGATAAATAATATTTATGCATCGCTGTCTTCTGAGAGCCATAACTTTTTTATTTTTCCGTATAAAGAGACGTGTAAGGACTTTTTGCGGGATGAACTGACGTTTTAATTGGTACAACCTTGGCATTTATATGAGATTTTGATCGCTTTTTATTCCATTTTATGTGCTGCAGGATGTACAGAAATCGCAATTCTGTGACTGTTTTTTGTTTTTGTTTTTTACGGCATTCACCGTACGGGTTAATTAACATGACTGATTTATAGGGTTGATCGTTACGCATGCGGCGATACCAAATATGGGTACTTTATTTATTTTTGATCTTTTTGGAGGGCGATTGGCGTTTATAAAGGGGAAAAGGGCGGTGTAGGTGTTTTTAATTTTATTTTTTATGTTTGTGTTTTACTTTTTTTTACTTTTTCACATTTTTTTACTTTTCCTCAGTGGGGATTTGTAACAGCAAATCCCCACTGGGGAAAAGCAATTGCTGTTTGAATAGTAGACCTGTGCACAGCGTTACTGCTGTGTACAGGTCGCCATGGCAACTACTGGCTCCATGCCCACAATGCATTACCGGCATGGTGACGTCACCAGACTACCCGCCCCGCCCCCGTCCACACGGCGTAATTGCGGGGCATAATTACGCCTCGCAATTAAGCTGTGTGAACATGGCTTTAGAAACACTTGTGGGGGGATCCTTTACTGCAAGACCTAAGCCATGATAGATTACCAGAGGAGTGCAGAAGTGGTTGAATTTCTCAACATTCAGCACCATTGTTTCCAACCACTACCACCAAGCTGCCATAACAAACCAACCACATTGTAGTAACTCTGTTTTATCCTTCAGTTCCATTGACTATTACTATCAAATGGGCAAAACAATTCTAACGAAGGGGAATTTAGTTTAAAAATTTCGGGAAAAGCTTCGATTCTGAATGAAGTCAAGTTTGGGGTGATTCCGGGAAACCCGCGTGTTTTTAATTGATAAAATGGCTGCAAGCAAAGGGCTTTTAATGGGGCAAAGAACTCGGGGAAGAAGAAAGGATAACCTACTTTGACATGGGGCAGAAAATAACCAAAATCATAAAAACCGGGGGGAATTCTTTGATTTTTAACCCCCCCACTATTAAGCCCCGGGACGCGCCCGCGGGCAGTTCACACTCCTCTCTCTTTTTCCCCAATTTTTGTAGTTTCTGCAGCTCCTTTACTGAGACCCTAAACACAAAAGAAAGAATTTTTAAATCTCAATTTTTTTTTTTTTTGGGGGGGGTAAAAACAGCTTTTCTCAGAGATTTGCTTCATTAAATTTCAAATTTCCCTGATTTTGGGGGTATTAAAATTTAAAAGCCCAGGTGTTTCCAAATTTTAGCTGAAATATATTTTTTTAAATGCTTTTTTGCTAAATTCGGAGCACTTTGGGAAATACCCCAAGGGGTTATCTAATTTCTTTTTTTTGCGGGTTTGTATTCAGTTAAAGAAACAGTTTTTTTTACAATCCACATACCATTTTAACTTTGGCTGCTCATTTCTTTTTTCGCAATTTTTTTCCAAGGCTTAACTGTTTTTTGCTTTTTATAGTCAGAAAATAAACAGTTTTTTCAACGCCCAAAAAAGAAATTTTTTCCCTTTGGGATAATTCATATCCAAGGTTAATTAAAAAGTGTTTTTTTGCTTTTTTTGTCAGTAAAATACACTCGTTTTTAAAATGCCACATACCAGTTAATTTTTTGGGACTCATTTCTTTTCAAATTGAATCCAAGGGTTTTAAATTTAAACGTTTTGTGCTATTCCCATTCAGTAAAATAAAAATGGTTTTTTTAACGCCAAAGAAAAATTTCCTGTAGCAAAAAATTTGGTTAATTTTAAACCTTTTTTTGGGAATTTTTAACAGTTAAATACACAGTAATTTTAAAAAAAGCAAAATAAAAAAATAAATTTTTTTCTGCCCATTTTTTGGAAGCAATTTTATATTTCAAAGGTTTTCCCCCAAGCTTTTTAGTGGGTTTTAAATTTTGGGAAACAAATACAGGTATGTATTTTTTTTATATACAGTTAACTTCAATTTAAAAAGAATCGTAAATTTTTTTAAAAAACATAAAGTCCAAAAGAGAGATGGGAGGGTCTTCACATGCGAATGGCAGTGGCACAAAAATTCCTGGGGGAGGCACAGGTCACCGCACAGTAAGAGGGACTTTGCCCGCGGGGACTCGGGGAGGCCAAACCCCCGGGTCATGGGAGCGGCCCTGTGTTGAAACAAAACCCAAGGGTCTTGATTGGTTGGGGTAGGCCCCCAATTTCACCCCGATACAACTGCAACCCTAGCGGGGGGTTTGTCAGATAAAAAAAATTTAAATTGGCATTGGGCCCCGGAACAGGTCAGCGGCCCCCCCCCCTGTCCTTAAAACCCCCTGTTCCCCCCTTCGGGTTCCCCAGCCCGAAAACATATGTTTTTCTGGGCTCAGCGCCACAATACAGCGAGAAAGAAAAAAATTTTTAGGACCGTCACAGCTAAATGGCAATGGGAAAAGTGGGGCAACCCTCCCCTGCTTCTTGCAAATTGGGTGTGGGGAGTGGCAAAGGGGTTTTTTGGGGACGGGGCACCCCTCTGCAAAACCAAAAACCGTTGAGGAGGGCAGCAGTGACGATCAAACACCATGAAGTATAAACTGTGGGGTTTTAATCCATTTTCTGCGTTAAAAATATTTTTTTCAAATGCAGCGAAAGGGGAAAATTTAACTAAAGGGGACCATAAAATTAAAAGGGAATGTTTTAAAATGCTTAAATTTTTCATTTTTGATTGAATTAAAAAAACTGTAATTTAACAGACCAAAAAAAGAAGCAAAAGCAAATCTCAAAAACTGGGTTTGGATAAAACCCTTCCCGTATGTAATGTGACTCTTTTGTTTCCCAAATTTCAAAACTAAAAACACAATCCTTCTGGAGGCCCTCCCCTGTTTCGGGAAACAGATTATATCCCCCACAGATTTTTAAATAGTTTTAAAAACAAGTTGATAAACTTTTATTTTTCATGAACAATAACACAAGGGGAAAAAGGGAAAAATTTCCAAAAAATTATCCAGGGGTCCAATTTTGAAAGCTGTGGAAATTCTTTACTGCAAAATTTTAATGGGAAAAGGCTTTCCCCACAAACCGCCTCCAAAAAACTATAAAAAAAAATAATACCCAAAAATAATTTTTAGAGCCAAAAGAGAAAGTTTCCTTCCCTTCGCTGTCCTATCCCCTGTACCGTACCTCTTGCCTCCGCCCTTTACCACGATCCTTGCCCGGCCGGGCCCGACCTTAAAATTTTCCCCGACTCCGAGTTTCCTTTTTCCCCAAAAAATTTTACCTCGCTACACCTTTTCTGCCCCCCGAAAACAATTTACTTTGGGTAGCAACCCGGTAGACTCCCCCCCCACAAATCCATCCCGCAATTTCGGCGGGGACTTGGGGAAAACCACCTACTTAGACCCCGCCCCTAGCGTGGCTATTGCCCTCACTTGCCCGGGGGCCCAGTGGATCCCTAAAACCCCCTGTCCGAGACATGAAACAAATGGAATGAAAGTTATTCATCCCATAGTTTCCCGGCCCACTGAAAATTAAAACATGTCCCCCAAAGAAAAAGGCCTGACAAAAAGGCAGGGGGTCCACAAGAAGGGCCACTGGCAGACATTAAAATTTCCCCAGGGTGTATTCCTGTCCGCTTGGATCATCAATAAACCATTATTCCTTTTTCTGATCATAAGCCCTTCCCAAAATATTTGGGGGCCCGGGAAAAATTCCCCCCGTTTGGAAAATCACAAATCAGCCTATGGTTTTGGGTTTAGGCCGGTCTTTGGGGGTGCAGCTTTAAAGGGGGATGTTCTTGTTGGGGTAAGAACGGGTGAATTGGGATGCAAAGCTTCCTGCCCCTTTTTTTGAATGTCTTGCAGATGGGTTTTTCCCCCCCCCCCCCCCGACTTTAACAACCTAAATTTAGCTTTTTTCCCCCCAGTTTATTTTGTTTTGCCCCCAGGAAATCACCCCGGGCCCCCTTGGAACACAAAAAACGTTAAATTTCCTTTTTTGTTTTCATTTAAATTTCCCCCGGGTTTAAAATATTTTTCCGTTTTAAACAAATTTTTCCCCCCGTTCAATTTAAATTTTTTCCCTGTTTTTTATATTTATTCCCGTTCATCAAATTTTCCCCCCGTTTTCAGTTTTCCCGTCGCCCTGAAAACCCGACCTTTCTGCAAAGTTTTCCTTACCTCCCAAACTCCGGGCCCCTGCCCTGACCCGTTGGGCCTTACCTTTTTGACTACGGTTTTTTTCTTACATTTTGTAACTTCGCGCGGGCCTTTTTCGGCTGCCACCGCAAGCGGGGATGGGCCTGGGCGGACTCCCCCGCAGAAATTTCCCCCTTTCATTGCGGCGGGCCCCTTTGGGGAAAAAACCGGGGCCTACTTAAACCCCCCCCTCCCTGGCGGCGTTTTCCAACCCCCTTGCGGTGGCCAGAGGAGCCCTACCCATGTCGTTACAATGGCTGAAAAGGGAAAGGCAAGTTTCCCCTGGGCCCGTTTTTTAAATTGGGGCAGAGGGCCCCCACTTTTAAAAGGGAGGACTGCAGAAACCCCCAAAATTTGGGCAGGGGGAAAACCGGGCCCGCTTTTGCACTTAGGGATGGCTAGCGGGATACTGCTCCCCTTGTCAATTTTTTCTCCCCTTAAACGACTGCTGGCACCATTAGTTCCGAGGGGCAGGGGTTTTCTGGACCCCAGAAAAGGGTGTAATAGACAGGGGGGGTTTTTCTAAGGGAGAAAGGGGGTGGGGCCTTTACGCCTGAAATGGGGGGCGTGCCAATGGGGGCTGCTTGGGTGTTTGGGCAGGGGGTGACCACCAAATCTGAAACAAAATAAAGGGGACACTGCATGATGGTTATGCCCAAACCGTGGGGCCAACGTTTGTTCCCTTTTTTACAACTTTACTTTCTGCCCAAAAAGATTTTAAAAAATTGTTATTTTGCCTCATCTGGGGTCCCCGTCAAAAAACTGGCCCCACACCCCCGAATTAAGGTGATTTTACCCCAAACCCCCCGCACTGACTGACTGTTACCCCCACTGACCGGTGAAACCCCCGTGCCGCTACCCTTTTTGAAACCCTTTTAAATGGGTGGTCTAAAAATTTGGGGACCGGTTTTTTTGTGGGAGAGTCAACGGTTTTTCCCTTTTTAAATAAAGAAATGAGGCTGGGAGCCCTTTTTGGGTTTTTTTCACAAACTTCCCCCCTTCCCCTCTTTAAAATAGACCCCGGAGTTTGGGGTTTGGGCCTTTCACTCCCTGGGAAAATGAAGGTTTGAATGGACACCAAGAGGGAAAAATTTTGTGTTTGGACTCACCTAAACTGGGAGTCCCTTTAACCCTTTGGAGGGGGCTTAAAAAAAAAAATTTAAACAAAAAAGTGAACCCAAAGAACCCCCCAAATTTTTATATAACATTTTGCAGACTGCATTTTCCCCAAATTTCCCCAGTAAAACCCTTTTTTTTCCCTTTAACAAAAAGTGTGGCGCGCACCTGGGGTAAAAATAATACTTTAGTCAAAAACACACCCCGAAAAATTTTTTTAGGAAAACTTCCATAGAAAAAGCAAAAAAAGTTTTTTCCCCTGTTAAAAATTTTCTAGGGTTAAAAAAAACTTTTCATTTTTTCATAAAAAAAAACACTTTTTTCCCTAAATATATTTTCTTTTTACCTTATTAACCGGGGGGGTCAACATACCCAAAAAAGGAAAAAGAAAACACCGGGCAAAAAGGAAGGCTCAAGTGTCATTCAGCGAATAGGGGGACATAGTATTCATGGGAATAAGCCAAAATTAGGTCCCTCACAGTTTGTTTTCTAGAAAGTTGACAACAGAAAAAAACCATTTCCGTTTAAATCTTGGAACCTTTGTGTTCGGTTCAAGTTCTATCGAACCGAACTTCAAACCCATAAATCTATGGGAAGATGTTCGGGTTAATTTTTATACCTATACATAAAGAACTGAAAATTTCTATCCATAACATAAAATGATACTGAAAAACTTGGGAAAAAATTGGCTCAAAGTGCAAAAAAAAAATTGAGAGGCTAAAAACTTAATTTTTTTCAGGGGTTAACTGAAAAGATGGGGACAGTTTGCAAGCGGGGCAAGCATAGGAGGTGCAGGGGACAGGGGCTAGGGGCCTTGCATCCGAGGCCCCCTTGACACTAGGAAAATTTGGGGACGGTGTGTTATACAATTTTCTGAACCCCCAAAACTCAAAAAATGAACTTTTGGGGACTGAGTATATTTTTGCAAATCCAACACTCTGTAAATATATTCCTGTACAGGAGTAGCTTATGGCCCGCAAAAGCGCCCCATAACCTTCTAGTGTGGGAATTTGGCAGATAGCAATACCAAACCCCTAACTATTGATGTTATGGGAGAAAAAGCTATCTAAAAAAGCATTCTAAACATGAGCTGAAAATGGCATTCACAAGGTAATACAGTAATACATATAAATGTCATGTGAGGGTTTGCAGCCAATGAGAGCCCACACCTCAGCAATGACGTTTTTTGAACTTTTCTGTGCCCACTGATTTAATGGCCGCCAAAAGTGTAATAATGATTGAATGGCCGTCAAAAGGCGAAAAAACCCCTGAAAAGAAACGAAAAAAGGCGGGCAAACTAGAAATTACTCAAAAATTCTAAAAATTTCAGAAAGTTCTACAGAACTTAATTTTTAAACGTTCATCAATACTATTGTCCCCTTTTTTTCCCAGGTTATGTTTTGATTCTTTTACTGTCCATTTCTTCTTGGATCATCCCATGTGTATTCTAGGCTTTTGCCAAATAAAATAAAAAGCAAAAGCTTCTGGATATACTGTATCTTTCCCTTACAGGTCTGTAGTAAGACCTTTAGTCTGATTACGAATTAATCGCCCTGACAAGGGTGGCCTCATACAGGTATATTCCTAGTGTACCCTATTCAGACCCTGTATCAATCATAAACTTACAATTAAAAATCCCAAAATGAGAGATTATCCTGAAATGTTTCCACCCTGTATCAAAAGCAACAGGGGTTGATTATTGGATAAAGCCTGGCAGGATAAGATGGGTGGGGAGAAACATAAATAAGTTTCCCATCACAGTACAAAAGTCCCCAACCAAGACTGAATGCTGCAATAGTCTAACAAAATAGGTCTATGATACAATGAGATAATAGATAAATCTGAGCCACAATGAACTAGCATGTAGACCACCCTTGGCCTGGCCTAACTTACTACATAGAGTTATTCATACTTATTGAATGAAGCAGCCTTTGAATGTACAGTATGTGACAGAAAAAATGATGTACAGCACTCTTTTGAAATGGGTCGGACTTTTTGTGTCAGTTGCCTGCCAAGTATCTTTAAAGGGAACCTGTCACATAGGTTATACCACCCTTGCTGAGCACATTGCAAGCTAATGACAGACATGCTGTTTCCAGGGCTGTGCCCCTTATTCTGTAAGATGCAGCAGTTTCAGAGTATCTAATGCTCAAATCTGGCAGTTTGCAGCTTGCTCTGCCAAAGTTGAGTCCACCTTATTCATGACCAGCTGATAGTCACGCCCACCCATTAACCATTCAAAGTAAAAGGCTGGATCAGCTGTGAGAGGGGGGAGCTAGCTACAGATGGGCATGGATAACACCAGCTCATGAATAAGCTGGACTCATCTCTGGCAGAACAGGCTGCAAACTACCAGATTTGAGCATTAACTGCTCTGAAACTGAATAAGGGACACAGTGCTGGAAAAAGCATGTCTGTCACTAGCTTGTGCTGTTCTCAGCATGGGTGGCATAACTTATGTGACAGGTTGCCTTTAATGGAAATGCCATTCCCTACATATATTTAAGCTTTTTACTGATGATCTTTAAACAAACTTCCAAGAAAACTTCATTTTTTCAGTTTACTCTCAAGATCATAGTGAAAAAATAAAATCTGCAAGTTAATTCTCATTTAATAATTAAAAAAGGCCTTAGGGTATGTCCACAGTTTTTCAGTCAGTTTTCATATTTTAAAAAACAAACGGTCAACCATCCCCATAGACTTCAATAGAAAATCCGAGCTGTTATTTACCCAGTTCAGATTTTCTGACTGTTGGATTTAAAAAAAAAAAAAAAAAAAAACTTAGAACATGTACATTTTTCCATTAGTTTTATAATTGAAAATGTAAAGTTTAATGTAATAGGGGGACAAACGAATCTGCAAACTGCATCCAGAAACCCTTAATCATTCAAAAAAACGATAAAATACTGGTATTTTATCTATGCTGTATAGCTGAACCCTTAATGGTTTCATTATCCTTGACTCCCCCAAAATGGAGAGCTTGGTGCGTGATTGCCTCCTGTTGACAAGGGGAATCAGGGGATGCCTCCAGAAGGACTGCCACCTCCTGGGAAATGTTGATGTAAGAAAACCTTTGAATATAGATTTCACTAAATTGGATCCACAGGATTTACTCTGCAGATAGTACCTATGTGATAAATTATGAAGGATAAGTGTAGCACACAAGACCAAGGAACAATGCTGAGGACTATACATTGTCAGAAAAAAGAAAACCAAAATTAGTCACCACCTCCTTTGCAGCTCACAGACACTGGTGCAAACATTAAAACCAAACATTAATGAAACTATTAGAGCCAGAACGTGGTACTAGAGGAAGGGATTGATATACACTTCCTGCTGGATTTCCATGGAACAGCACTATGCTACAGAATATCCCTCTGCTGGGACCTCCAGAAATCAGCTGTAATCCATAAGGAAATGTGGTAGCAAGCATCCATCTATCATAAAGTTCCTGGAGAGGGCTCCACTCTATGAATTTAATTCCATTAGGGTGCCTTCAAACAGTGCAGTTTTGGTGCAGTTTTAAACTGACTTATTACCCCAAGCTTCTTTCACTTATCTAAACTGTTTGGAAAGTGAGTAATCAATTATTGTGATTGTAATCCACAAGACTTCAGACACAGTGATTGATCACTTACTTGATACACCTTTCTGAACGATTTAGATCACAGAAAGAAGCTTGCTGGTAATCAAGGCAATTTAATTGGAGCGCAGTCAAAACTGCAACTAAACTGAGCTGTGTGAAAGCACCCTAACAGGGTATTTGAAAATTGGAGAAGCCATTTAAATGAATTGGCCCTTTCAGCTCTATACGCTGTTATTTTTCCTAGACTGAAAGACAAACAAAACCAATAACTGCTGAAAACAGACAGGGGGAAATATTTCTTTTGATCTATGGATGGCATTATCATGCTCACTTAACTATGTTATGGACAACTAAACCTTGAAATGAAAAAAAAAATTGTATGTGTAACATAAATGGAAAAACTAGTCAACAATATACTCACTTCCTAATGAACCCTGACTGAAAGTGGGAGTCAAATCTTCTAAATTCTCTTATGCAGCTTATATGGATGGTTCCATAAAAAAGCTTGTAACCTAGAATATCAGCAGGTTGCTTATCCAGTTTCATCAATAAACAGCATGATATAGCGCAATAAAAAATTACTCGTACTGTACGTGAACAGCTGTGAGAGTAGAAAGGTACATGTTAATCTAAATTAGGATACTTCTATGCATAGTTTGGTGAAGTATATTGATACACCTTCCATCATTTAGAAAGTAATTGAATATCATGATCTTAGGTTATGGCATGTCACTTATTCTCATTGTTAGCTTACTAACTTTTGGGACTCTCTCAATTCATAAAAAAAGGACCAATCTTTTTGACAGTGGTCTGGCACAATGGAACTTTATCGGGAAAATCAGTAACGGAGCCTCAGGGCTTTTAACTCTTAAGAACCAAGCTTTTTTTGATACTTTACTTTTTTCCTCCTTTCCTTCCAAGAGTTATAACTTTTAAATGTTTCCATCTACATCAACATATGAGGGCTTTTATCTTGTGGAATAAGATGTACTTTCTAATGCTGCCATTGACCGTACCATAGAAACCGAAAAAAATCAACGCGGGATGAAATGTGATAAAAAAAAAACCCATACTTGCACCATGTTTGTGGGAGTTTTGTTTTAGCGGCATTTACTCTTTGGTATAAATGATGTATGACCTGTATTCTGCAGGTTGAAATGATTCTGGCAATACCAAACATGTAGGGTTTCCTTATGTTTTAGTACTTTAAAAAAAATATTTTACATGTGACGGAATTACAGGTTAATTTAGGCTTCTAGAAACATTTACTATAAAATATTGTTTTCATTGTAATCATCAACCCCATCAAGGTTGATTCAGGAACAGAGAAGGGGCTGACTGCAAATGAGTAGTGTTGGAGAGCCAGCCCCCTTCCACCGTAGTAATGAATCAGAGAGGGGGAAAAGTTCTACGATATAAAAAAATGGAGTTTTCATATATGAAATATATTAGAAAATGTAATTATAAAAGTTTTCCAACACAGTATAATTTTTTATTTTAGCTGGACAACCACATTGTCCCCTGGTGTTCACTTTCTGTGCATGCATCATTACGAATGTTCACGTCATGCATGCCTTGTAGTATTTTGACTTAAAGGTCTGTCAGACCCCCACAGTGGATACCAATTGGCCAAACAGGTTTTCACAACATACCAACTGGTGGAACATTTCTCTGAAAAGCATTGGCACAGCAGGTATCAAATACACATGCTGTGAAAAAGCAGCATATAGAATAAATTATGTCAGGTTGTGTCCATGTGACTGTAATACAAAGTCAAGATGAAAGAGGCCAATCTTTACTATTGGCTAAGTATCAGCATTATAATTCCACGGCTATGTCTCAATTGGCTTCAGGGTAAGCTGCAACGTAAACATTTGTGAAGGAGAGTTAACGAGAATGGAGAATCGATTTATTCTATTATTTTGTATTCTTCATTGCTCTGACAGAGTCAGGGAAAGAACCAGCTTTTACAAAAGCCCTCCACCGTTATCTCCACTTTCTTCAATGTCAAGGTATTGGCTGGTAGCAGGACTTAAAGGCGTATTTCACTGTTTGGACCAAAAAATTGAGAAAAGGCTGCATGGACATTATATACAGAGCTGTTCAATAACACTAATCTTACATAACCTTTTTTGTCACATACCTGCCTCCTATTCTCTCCTTTTCGGCATGTCAGTGTGGGCTTGGCTTTAGCGGCAGCCATGTTGCTAGCAAACTACAGTTCCCATCATACACTGTTGAAATCTTTTCCAGGCTATTCTTCCCTTGTATTTCCCTGACTGCTGAAGAGCCAGTTTCTACTCTCTTGTGTATTTCGTATTGTGCTCCATCACTGCTGAGGCTCTCACAATGGTTGCTAGTTACAGCTAGTTCTATCCTCCTGCTATTTCATAGAGACATACCCAGGGTTGGAATGAAGTTCCTTGAGCCCAACCTCTAACTTTACAGGATATGTATTTGATCCAATCTGTATATCAAACTTTATTTGACATCACATTTAAATTGCTAAGAATTGGTAAGAAGTATACCCTAGTGTGTTGCCATTTGATTGGGCATGTTCTTGGACCTTTAAAGCTGATGATATACACTATGAAAGTTTAGCTCTATGTAGATGTGTGTATTCTAATAAGACAGAGCCTGTTGGCAACATGTAATTTATACACAAGTAATTGCTTTTTTGAAATCTACTTTGGGTATATCTGAAATTAAAATTACATCTAAGTACTGTTATGGATCAGGGTTGTATTAGATGGTGACCTCTTTTGTATACCTTTTCTATCTTTTATGTGGTTTTAAATGTGCTGTGAAATAAAGTTTGATATACATATTGGATCAAATACTCTCTTTGGCTTTTTTGTGAATACCAAGATGTTTGGAGAGAGATCTCATGATGAAAGGGAGCCTTAGATTTGGTTGGCTCAGCCATATGAGCAATGTGGGCATCATATATGTTTGTTGTTGATTTACAGGATATGTGCAGGGACTCTTTTAAATACCTTTTATGAGTCTCCTTTGCACATGGTATCTAGTGATTAGTTTCAGTCATCTCCCAGTGAGGTTGTCTTCTGCTAGACCTTTGGGATCCTAAAATATTGTATACATTATTGTGTCAGAACGTGGGCCCACTGAAGGATCCTCTGGTACTTCGGTGGAACTGATGCTGTAGATAAGTTCCCCTTTTGTAATCTCCAAATGTTGGAACTGAGCATGCCTGACCAGAAAGCTACAGGTTGTATTCAATAAGCTATAAACGTCACATTTTGGGCTAGTAATAGGTGAGTGATTTTGTGGAGAACTGCTGAAAATATTTATTACAATATACTGAAGATGTTTACATTGTACCACATACTTTCAATAGGAGTGAAGTTTTGTGGAACGGAACACCCCTTTAAAGGGGCTCTGCAATGAGTGGAAAAGATGGCTGCCACTCGGCTGGAAAGCTGGCCATGCTTGCACAGTCACTCTCCATTCTGTACTATGAGAGTTCCGAGTACAGCTGAGTGATGCTTTTGCATAGAACAGAATGGAGAGCCATGTGCAGGCGCAACTGACCCTCCAGTCTGCACTGTGAGTTTCGGGGGCCCATTCCTGAGATAGATGTGGGTCCTAAAGATATGACCCGAACCTATAAGACAACGATGACATGTCCTAGCGTTATGCCATCATTGTCTATTGTGGCAAAACCCGTTTAAGTACCTTTAGCTGCTTTGGTGGTTGACACCATTGTCAATGATAACTAGAATGGAATCAGTCCCAAAATAGGTGAAGGTACAAATGCAATATAAAAGGAAAATAGGACAAGAGTCTCTCAAAACAATTAGAGATGAGCGAATTTCCAAAAATTTGTTTCGTTCTGAATTTATTAGCGAGGAAAAACAACTATTTCCTGGCTGCAGAGAGTCTGTATGGTGTAGAACATTGTACCATGCAGAAATATGCATAGTGAGCATGGTTTGGTATTGAAACAATGCTGTGATTTAGTATGACACGCAGATGACAGGCGCCGCTCTCAGAATTGCTTTATACTTCACTGATCTGGGCAGTTATGTGGTCAAAACTGACCAAATAGCTGAAGTGGGAATGCAGCCTGACAGGGTTATGTCAGTGTCAGCTATAAAGAACTGAGCAGAGGGCCAAGATCCTATTTTAGCGTCAAAGAGCGCTCCCCTATTACACCATCATCAGATGATTCCACAGATTAAGACAGAACCTGTTCTGTTAAATGCTGATACATGTAGAGCCCCCCCCCCCTTCAACAGAGTGGAGAGGGTGTTGGCAGTATTTTTTCATGGATGTCACTGATCATTTTTCCCTTCCTTTCATCCGTCAGTGTCCGCTTTCAATTGGTCAATAATCCATCAGTATTGATAAAGCCAATAAGAAACAGGAGTTGATCCAAAACAGAGATGACAAGTAAATGGAATGTTTGCATGTCTTCTGTGTTTTGTATCCACTCCATGCAAACAAAGGACCATGTCATACTAGCCTCACGGCTTCTCCGAAGACACAATTGATTGTGTTTGTCCTTTTCATTCTTTCTGACAGATTAAAAGGAGGGGAAAACCAAACATAGTGGCAATGTCATAGAGTGGTGGAGGGAGGAAACAGCATTAGGAAATCACAGGATAGTCAAGTGAGAGAGTGGTCAGTTGGCAGCAGCATGAGTAGGCCACAGAATGGCACAATGACATAGTGTGGAAGTGGCGGCAGCATAAGTAGGCCACAGAGTGGCACAATGACAGAGTTTGGAGGTGGCAGAAGCATGCGTAGGCCACAGAGTGCCACAATGACAGAGTGTAGAGGTGGTGGCAACATGAGTAGGCCACAAAGTGGCAAATGGCAGATTGTGGAGGTGGTAGCACCATGAGTAGGCCACAGAGTGAAACAATGACAAATTGAATAGGTGGAAGGAGCATGAGTAGGCCACAGATTGGCACACTGACAGATTGTGGAGGTGGCAGCAGCATGAGTACACCACAGATTGGCACAATTACACAGTGTGGAGGTGGCGGCAGTCACAGCAGCAGGAGCATCAGGCTGGAGAGTGGCACAATGACATAATTTTGAGGTAGTGGCAGCTAGGAGACATAATGAGGAGGTGGTGGCAGCAGCATCAAGCCAGAGAGTGACATGGTGACATAACCTGGAGGTGATAGCAGCAGCAACATGAGGAGACCTGAGTGGTGAGGTGGCAGCAGCATCAGAAGGTTACATAATGGCCCAGTGAAGAGTGGGGAGGTGGGTGGCAATACCAGTGCCTAGTAAAGAGGTGGTGGTAGAAGGAGCAGCTGGCAGCAGATGTGTGGGCATCAGGCGGTGGCAGCATCAGAATAGTAGCTGAGGCAGTAGCCAGAAGAATCCAGACTCATTTCTCAAAGTTTTGGAGAGGCGTCATGGCTGATCTAATCTGATGCATCAGGCATTGGTGTTTGGAGATCCTGGCTGATCTATGCCTGATTCATCTTGCCAAAGGTGAGTCTCTCCACATTTCTGGTTAACAAGTGAGTTCTCCTTGGGGTAACTATGGCCCCCGCCACACTGAACACTCGCTCTGATGCCACACTACTGGCCGGGCAGGACAGCTTCTCCAGTGCAAACTCAACAACTTGCGGCCACAAATCCAGTTTGGCTGCCCAGTAGTTCAGTGGATCTTTACTGTGGGGTAGCAGGGTGCTGTCCAAGTAGGCCACCACCTGCTGGTTCAAAGTCTGCTCCAGGTGCTGCTGCTGCTTCTGGTGAGTACCTTCATCACTAGGTGGGTGAAGAAAACTGCTCATCAACGGCTCCAGACTCAGGTTGCTGCTGATGGAGCTGGTACTGCTCCTACCCACCTACCCCTCCACAGCAGCCATGGCAGTGATACATGAGTGCTGAGAAACCCCCCGGTCAGGTCTGTGAGAAGATGGAAAATGGCACAGATAGGCAGCGGCCAACTGACTACATAGGATGTCTCTAAAGTACTTGAGTTTTCCCTCCCTCTCAGCAGGTGAAAAAAGGCCTCCATTTTGGACCGGTAGCGCGGGTTCAAGAGGGTGGAGAGCCAGAAATCATCTCTCTGTCAGATGTTGACTATTCGGCTGTCACTACCCAGGCAAATCAGCATGCAGCGGGCAATTTGCGCAAGTGACTCTGAATGACTCCCTGCCTCCATCTCCACTGTGTACTGCCATGGTGTGTCTGGGTCATCTGCCTTGTCTTCCTAATCTCCCTTTACCTCCTTCAGCTGCTCCTGCTCCTCCTCTCCTGTCACCAGTGGTGAACTATCTTTGAAATACAGAGTGTGTATGTCTCACATACAGACATCTCCATTACAGGCAGGTTCTTATTTTGGGTATTGTTCTCTGTGCCAAAGAGTTACTTTTTTCACTTATTGTGGTGAATTACCACAATAAATGAAAAAAAGTAACTCTTTGGTACAGAGATCAATATCCCAAAAGACTGAACTGGCTGTAATGGAGATGTGAGTATGTGAGCAATACACACATTGTATTTCAAAGATAGTTCACCACAATAAGTGAAAAAAGTAACTCTTTGGCACGAAGAGCAATATCCCAAAATAAAAAACGCTGGTTCAGGAACATGTATGTATATGACAAAACACACACACACACACACACACACACACACACAACACACCCCCAAAAAAAACCACAACCACACACACTGTGTAGTTGAAAGGTAATTCACCACAGAAACTATAAAATCGGAAGCATTTGATATTTACACGTCTTCTGTGTTCTGTATCCACTCCTACTTTTGGCTAGACAATCCTGATCCTTCCCATTCCTTCTGACAGGTGAAAAGAAGGGGAACATAGTGGCAATGTCATAGAATGGTGGAGGGTGGAAACAGCATTAGTAAACCACAGGGTGTACCAGTGAGACAGCGGTCAGTTGGCAGCAGCATGAGTAGGCCACAGAGTGGCACAATCACAGAGTGTGAAGGTGACAGCAGCATCAGTAGGCCACAGAGTGCCAAATGACAGATTGAGGAGGTGCCAGCAGCATCAGTAGGTCATAGAGTGGCACAATGACAAATTCTGGAGGTGGCAGCAATATCAGGAGGTCATAGAGTGGCACAATGACACAGTGTTGAGGTGACGGCAGCAACAGCAGCAGCATGAGGTCATAGAGTGGCACAATGACACAGTGTGGAGGTGACAGCAGCATCAGTAGGCCACAGAGTGGCAAATGACAGATTGAGGAGGTGGCAGCATCATCAGTAGGCCACAGAGTGGCATAATGACAGAGTGTGGATGTGCAACTCATAGTGCCACAGAGTGGTACAATCACAGAGTGGGGAGGTGGAAGCAACATCAGTAGGCCACAGAGTGGCACAATGACCGAGTCTGGAGGTGGCAACAACACGAGTAGACCATAGATTGGCACAATGACACAGTGTGGAGGTGACGGCAGCAACAGCAGCAGCAGCATGAGGTCACAGAGTGGCACAATGACACAGTGTGGAGGTGGGTGGCAATACCAGTCCCTGGTAAAGATGGTGGGAGGCAGATGGAGAAACTGTCAGCAGATGTGTGACATCAGGTGGGTGAAAGCATCAGAATAGTTGCTGAGGCAGGTAGTTTGAATCCAGACTCATTTCTCAAAGTTTTGGAGAGGCGTCATGGCTGATCTAATCTGATGCATAAGGCATTGGTGTGTGGAAATCCTGGTCAAGGAGAAGGGCACCTGGGTGGAACTGGAGCGTCAGCCAGCGTTTCCAAGTGAAGCTCACTTCGTCCGCACTCATGGAAAGGAACCTGAGCTCCTTGAGCCCATTCCCAATGAGTTTATGGCATAATGTCACAATATTCCATTGTTGCTTAAACATAAGGATGTGATGGTGCTACATAAGGCTTTTTCGAATTTTATATGGTGGGGCAAGCACTCTCGTATAGGCAGAAGTTTTTCAAGCGCTACCCAGATCTTTACTGTCTCCTGAGAAATGCTCCAGGTCTTAGCTAACACTTCCGGCATTCACACCCTGCTTTGGCCCGACTGCCAGCGTTGCAGCGTCATCTGGGCCTCCCCATGAACCGTCTGCATTTCTTCATACAAATTTTATTCTGAGTGTCCATAAGGGCATTTTTGGTGGTTTTGGGGTCATGTTGCTGTCAAAGACAGCAATAGTCAATGTCCTATTCACAAAAATCTTGTTTCAAATACTCATTTCTTCTTGTGAATTTTATTCTGAGTGTCCATAAAAGCATTTTTGGTGGTTTTGGGGTCAGGCCACTGTAAAAGACACCAATAGTAAAGGTCGTATAAAAAAAACCTTATCCCAAATACTCATTTTTTCTTGCTAATTTTATTGTGAGTGTCCATAAGGTCATTTGTGCTGCTTATTGAGTGTCCGAAAGGTAATGTTTGCTGATTTTGAGGTCAGACTACTGTACTCCTGTCAGGGGCCCTAATCAAAAAGAGTCCCAGTGATATGTTAAAAATGGGAACTAGTAATGGGTGGGGGCCCTATTTAATTTAGCTGCATGGGGCCCTGAAACGGTTAATAGATGACTGACATCAGCCCTGGCTACCACTGTACCCACTATAACTACGGCCCTGCCAGCTGAACCTCTATGTTCCCCATTGGGAGGCTCTTGCTACCACCACATATATGACATATTCTTGGGCCCTGGTGCAAAAAGTGATTGGGGGCTCCTGCCAGTTACCATGTGCCATTTCCAATACCGGTGTCTTCTAATTTGTCCAAGGGGCCCCGTAGCAGCTGCTAGCGCTGTACATGCTGAAAAGAATGAATTATTTTAGCGTGTGAATTTTTTTGTGTGACTCTTAGAGCCAAATTGTCGTCACTAAATTGTACCACGTATCCAGTTTACTGTTCTGGATGGTAATTCCAACTTCTCCTCACCTTTCGGACTAAAAATTAACCTGATCATGTTCTCCCATTGACTTTAATGGGAACTGGCGATTGATTGAGATTGGCAATCGACTCAATCTAGATTTTTTTTTTTTGATCGCTCATCTCTAACGAAAACGGTGTGAAAATCTGCCCAGTAGAAAACCATGCAGTTTAGACTACTGGGCGGATTTTCTATTAAAGTCTATAGGGATGGTTGACAATCAGTTTTCAGACAGTTTTCAAATCCGAAAACTGTCTGAAAAACTGACTGAAAACCCTGCTGTGTGGACGTACCCTAAATGTAGGCAAGGGTCATATAACGGTAGTCAAGTCAAGCCAGCTTTCTGGTTCCATAAGTTTTGGAGGCTGGTAAGAAGAAATTAAGATTTGGCTGCAATGATCAAACAGAGCTACAGTAGGTTTGCAGTACATTTTGCAGTGAGGTAGAAGAGGAGTCAAACAAGTCAACAATAGCTTGAGACATAGTGCTGAATCCGTGTTACTATCCTTAGTTTGCTAATGTATAGCATTTAAAAGGAGCTCTAAACAGAAAATGAACTTCCTCCTTCACTCTCATTTTCTGGGAAGTGTATAAATAAATTTACCGTTAGTCTTACTTGGCGAACTTTCAGGACTGTAAGAGATTTACAGTCCGCGACGCAATACATTGTATCTTTCGGGAGCTCGCGCTAATACATGTGTACTCCCGTGGCGCGGGGGAAGAGAGGGGCGGCATCCTGCCAGCCCCATTGATATTCATTACTCAAAGCGAGTATTTGCCGTGGATAATTGACATGTCACTTATCTTCCCGCGTGTATAATACGATCGTATTATACACGCGGGGGGACGAGGCGTAATCCATAGTTCTCTATGAGAACTATGGATTACCGTAATTTTGGCATGCATCTCGCCCATATTAGAGCGCAAATACGCGGCGAAAGGCACGTCGAAATTGCCTGAGGAAAAGCGCCAGGAGTGCACTAGAACTGTGTAGATTGTTTTATTGTTTTCATGCTAAAAGTAATAAATAAGCACTATATTTTTGAGAATCATCTCAAAGGTGCCGGCTTTCTTTATTAGTTCTTTTTAATCCGTGCGCTGTTTTAAGACAAACAAGGATTCGGGGAGGAGTACAGGAGTTTAATTTATGTCAATGAAGGTCCGTGGGAGTGCGGCTCTTCAGTGTTCATGTTAACACAGCCGCACAGCTTATTTGGATTTATGGTTATTTAGTGAATTGTACCATGCTAGAGTACAACTGTCACAAGTCACACGCTAGAGTACAACCATCACATTATCAGCAAATGCTGATAATATTAAATTGTAATTCCTACACAAGGGAGCGCTTCTGTCTGTTTTGTATTTTAGTACTCACATGTTTCAATTCAGAGCAGATAAAATGTCTCTTATCTCTGACCAGGGCAATATTGAAAGAACAATGTATTTAGTAAAAGTCTTCATTAACCTTTCCCTACATGTCGAAAGCTAACCATTGTAGTGAGAAAACTCCTTTAAGACTGTGTTCACATCATATTTGGGTCCTTTTAACCTTTAACAAAACTCCATTCACTTTCCCATTCCTCTTTATAGGCGCATATTGTGGGCTGAAAAATATGCTGGGAAATTATAGCACTTACTGAGTGCTAACGACCTGGGAGAACACTTTAGAAAGATCTGAGCTCTTCAGATAAGACTTCCAGCCTGGAAATGAACAGTTTTGCCTAATCTGTGAGAATCAAGACTATAGGTTTCATTAATGAAGGCCGTTTTGGAACACTGGATGGTAGGCTCAGATTGTGTATTTTTATTTTCTGAATTCTGAAACTTTCACCAAGTGTTTGAAGAATAAAGTTAGCTAATGCCAGATTTAATTGAGGATTGACTGTGTTGAGGTGTTTTGATGTGTCTGAGTCCGTCTAACCCAAGAGACGTTAATCCCGAGAACTAACAGAAGTTCCCAGATGTCACAGGTGATTAAAGTTCATCTTTCACCCCTGAGCAAATCGGGAATTTAGCTGATTGTAAAATTAACACAAATGCATATGAGTATGGCGGCTGTCACTGATCTCATGTGGGAGTATCCTACCATGAGCTTCATACAGAATTGTGCTTTGAAGCATCTTGGTGTGAAGGCCTGGAATTCACACTGTATAATGCAGCAGATAGCTGAATGTCATCTTGACAGATCAGGTTACCAATCCCCTTCAGTTGTCTTCACTGGTTCTTGTATTTTATCATTCAGCATGCCTCTGACACTCCTAGATATAAGGAGGTTTCATCTTTATGTCTCAGAGGATGGAGCAAAAAAATAATGAAATTCATAGGCTTGACCTAGAAATTTCAAGGTACGTGTCACTGACGTATCTTTGTGATTTAGAAGTAGTGACCCTGCTGTTCTTCCAAGATGGTAAGCTTTATAAGAAAGGAATGCATGTCCTTTTGAGGAGGTCTTGCACTCTCAGTTACTTAAAGTTTCCTAATTATCATTGGAAGGGAAGATCTCCCATAATGCCTTCTAATTATCATTGTCAGTATGCCTTTGCACATTATTATCAGATTTGTTTTTATAATTTGTATGGAGAAAACAGGACTCTTCACTGGATAAGGTAGACATCTACAATAAGACAAGAGCTAAAGGGAATTTATTACCAGTTATTTTACAGAGACCCTATTAATGGACATTAGTAAGGAATCGTGTCTGATAATTTGTGTTTTCAACCTTTGGTACATGTACTATATTTAAATCTATGCCATATCAACTTGAATGGGGCTCATGCTGTGTCTTTAGAGGGTTAAACAGTTTTTGATCATAGCCCTGGGGATACTTTTATGTTATTAGTTGAGTAGGGATTCTTGGTGTAGGCATGTTGAGCATCACTTCATTGACAGTCAGATTGAAACCTATGTGTCAATTAAAGGCATAAGATGAAGCCAATAGGATGCTCCCCTATGGGAATCCAATTGGACACCTCACCTACTTTCCAAGACTACAGGTTTGAAACCTGCACAATATGGCAATGTCACTTTTGCTTGTCAATTTAGAGGCTATATAATAGTGTAAATATCATGAACAAAGCTCATCTTAAAGAGAAATTACCATAAAATGTTCTCTTTTCACATACTGTCAAGTGATATGCAACAATTATATGCATTTTTTTCAATTGCGTGGATTTTTTTTTATAGAATTTTGGAGAGAACAATAGAGTAATCATTATGTCATTACCTACTAATTGTAATGAGACCATGTAAAGATACGCAGCAGCTGAAGTAAAATTAGTTTTTTCTACCCTGCGTAACGGCTGGGTAGTGGATCCACTGGACCACCGCAAGCGGTGGCCACAACCGCGCCAGGAGCGGAGTCTAAGCAGGTCCCAGTTTTCACCAGAGCCCGCCGCAAAGCAGGATGGACTTGCTGCGGCGGGATTCTACCAGGTCGCTACCCCTGATGCGGCGGGCTTGCGGTGGTGGCCGAGGTGCAGCGAGGTACAGAATCGTGAGACAGATAACCATAGTCGTGGGGAAGGTATGGAAGGTCCAGGGCAGGCGGCAGAGATTCAGAGTTCGAGAAACGAAGCAAGGAGTCTGGGTACAGGCGGCAAGGCAAAAGAACACACTTAAGGTGAAACACTTTTCTAAGGCAAGGGTCAACATAGATCTAGCAGGAAGTACCATTGGTTGGCGTACCAATATAAAGGGGCAGCGCCCGGCAATTAGCCAATTACCGGCGCGCTGGCCCTTTAAATTTACGCGAGCGCGTGGCAGAGGACGTGGACAGAAGAGGAATGTGGTGTGGAGAGTACACAGAGCGAGTGTGCCCACGGCTCGTCCCCGGCAGGCACCCTGGGGAGAGGGAACGGGTGCGCCTTTGGCCCACAGGCCGGAGCGCGGCACCACTTGCTACATCCTGCCAAACAAAAGTTCTCTCACACAGCTATAGATGGATAATATTTTTTTAAATTTTTAATTGCACAGAAATGGAGAAATAAAAAAAAATATTGCCAAAAATTAAAAAAAAAAGTGTTTTCAGGAATATTGGTGGGAGTGTCCCTTTCACTTTTCAATAGGTGTCATGATGTCAAGATGTGATGCATTATTTAGTGTTTATTCAGCTATGTCAGGTTAAAAATTTAATATAATTATCTTATCTACCTAACACTCTAACAGTCACAACCCTTATATAAGTGTAATGAAAAAAATAATTTTTACTTTCTTTGAAGGTCTCCTTACACACCTATCTTTTCCAATCCTCCAACAGTTTTGCTTGTACCAATATTTACCTCTATAGGAACAACAGTCTAATATAAAAAAAATCATTAAATCTACACTCTTGTCTTGTCTTTTAGTTGTCCAATCCAATGATAACAGTTTCTAAATACCCTAAAAAAATGTAAAATACCAAATTTACAATAGTTCATTTACATTAGTAGTTGAAAACTGCCAAACTTGTTTTCAATAAGCATAGTACCACTACTCCAGAAAAAAGTTAGGGATATTTGGCTTTTGGTTGAAATTTCAGGATGAACATAAAAATTCTTAAACTTTAATTAAATGCACTAAATGAGACCATCTCTTAACTCTTAAAATGTTGAGAGACCTGGAAGGCACATGGCCAAGGTAAAGAAATGGACGTCCTTTGGCTATATCACACACTGATGACCAATTTAATGTAAAGAATGTCCTTAAGATGAAAATCACACAACTCCAGGGATGATTAAGGGACGTGAGAGGCAACCAAGTGTCATGTCAAACCATTCGTAACCATTTACATCAGCATGGTTTGCGTGCTAGGTGACTGGCCGCACCACCAGGCACAGGCATCATCAGCTTGTATGGACCAGGGAGCATCTATGCTGGATGAGGGATCAGTGGTCTTCATTGTTGTTTAGTGATGAAAGTCGATTCACTCTGAGCAGTGTGGGCAGGTGTGTATAGTCAATACAGAACTGCCCTACACTTTATGAATGATACAGTGACAGCCTCTACTACTTGATTAACATCATTAATCCAGTCATTGTGCATCTGCATGAATGACACAGTACGGGCGGGGTAGAATAACTTCAATCTAGACGGACAATGGTTCTACTCATTGAGGTAGCATCATTAGGGAACAGCAGTTGGAGACTGGGGTACCTCAAATAGAAGGGGCCTTCACTTTCTCCAGACCTGAACCCCCTTAGAAAACTTGTGGGATCAGCTGAGTTGCCATGTAGAAGCTCATAACTCTGTACCCCTGAACCTCAATGACCTGAGGGGGTCCTTCAAGAAGAGTGGGATATCATGCCTCAGCATTCAATAACTCAACTTGTGAACAGCATGAGACATCGTTTTTAAGCTGTAATTGATGCTGAAGGCCACATGACATGTTATTCAGACACTGACATTTTTGATGTTGAATACCTTCCACTGTTGTTGGCTTTTGTTTCTTTAAATTATTTGAGATGAGAAAATCAACATTCCAGGATACGATTTAAATGGGGTACAAAGTCAGCATCACAAAGATTAAAATTACGCCAGAGAATGGTGTGCAGGAGATTTACAACACAATTATAAACCTCGGACCTTCCTAATTTGTATTACCGCGTGCTTATAGAGTGTATAACAGGCCCCTTCCTGTAGCCCGTCCTTGTGCCCATGAAATTAGAAGTGCACTCCCAGCTTCATTTCAAATGTTACTCTAATTACTTTAATAAGGCTTCTTCATAAGCCAGACAACATGTAAAACTATACTAAGTATCAAAAACATATAAAAAGTCGATAAGGCACTTGCGTTTTTTTAAACTATCTCCAATTCAGGAGTATCCACGTTGAGTCCAAGAAGATTGCGCATGTTGTGTGCAATCCAGGACGCGACTTTCAAGGGTCACGAGCAGCGCCGTATTTTCTACAGGCTGTCACAATACGTCAAGCGTAGTAATTGTAAATCCTACCTGCATATAATTAAAACAATAACAATTATAAATCAATAAAAAAGGTTTAAACAAATACATTAAAATTACATTCTTCATTTAACCCTTTGGGAATTAGTGTGTCTAATGTAAAAAAAAAATCCAAAAAACCTCTCTTCTCAGGAGTTTCTGTACCCCCCCCCCTAATCTTTGCTCATAGTTGGTGGGGGTTTATGATGGGTGTCTCCGGACCGACCGCCGAAAAACTGCTCAAGATTATCTGCCGGAACGTAACTCACTTATGTCTACCTCTACCCAGCTAAAGTTTCTCGCAAGCGAGTTTCAACCAAACTTCTCTTAGCTCTATGACCTGCGTTCCCGAACCTTCGACACCCGGCTCTTGGTTCCTCCGTCCTATGTTTAAAACATCTAATGTTCGACTTGTGTTCTTTTAGTCTAACCTTCAACCTTCAGTACCAGCCCTTCACAAATATGTAGAACAGAAGGTGGGCCAGTCCTTGAGCTTATCTGTTTGTTCCCAAGGTTGAGCACTGTCATCGCGGACGTTGTGTGGACTGTAACTACGGTCAGCGTGCCATACATGTCCTTTAACGGCCCACTGGGTGAATGTGTTTTCCCCTGCCCAGGCACACCAACAACTGGACCAGGAGACTTACGCCGCTTCTCCTCCACCGTTATCATAACTGCTTGATCCTGCGCTAATGTCGTTCGCCTCCTCCTCCCGCACCACCATGCACCAATCTCAGCCTCCACAAGTGCTGCCTCCTTCATACCACATGTTATAGGGCACAGCGGTGTCACGCAGTTTAACAACTGGCTTGCCTCGGCGAACGAAGTCTCACAGGGGAGGAACTGTTCCATGGTCTATGAAGCAAAAAACATGTATGGGCTTTTCCGGCTCCCAACTAGACGTGGCAAATCGGCACCCATGGTTAGGGGACATGGGAAGAAACATGGTGGTCGCGCCATGCTGCACCGAGGAGATGGGTCCAAGCACCCTGCATGGCGCACATTTTCAATCCGGTTGTGAAAAGGTTTCCTGAAATTCTTTCCAACGATCTTTCAAAGATTCTAAAATGGGCCATAAATCTTGTTTGCATGCACTTTCATCCATTCCTACAAAGCCAGGCACACCCTCCTTGAGGGTTGCAATGCGGCAGAACGGCCTCCCCCAACACCCGCTGATATCAATGTTCCACCCCGGTTGAAATTTTTCCAACCTGCACATGTTGGACAGACTTTAATGAACAGAGACAAGGCCATAACTAGTTTTTGGATGATCCAGCATTGCGGACCAGGAGTACTCTTCACCCCTGTTGTAAACTTTGATGTCAGACAGAGGCAGCTCTGGCGTGACAACCTGCCATTTATTGGCTGAGGCCATTTTTAGGAGGCCATTGTTATTTATCAGTCCTCCAGGACTACGGGATGAATAATTCATTCCACTACTTCATCCCTGTAACAGATGCTGAAAAATCATTTCTGGCATGGGACTAGAGACGATGGCGATTACATCTCGCGCCCTGACATGATCCCTGCGGGGACGCACTGGGGAGGACATTGAGCACAAGCCTTGTCTGGTTAAATGAGTGTTTTTACTAAACCCAGGTGACAGGAGCATGATGAGCATAGCAGCTGGAGGATGTAAATGGAGATGAGGAAGATGATGCAGATTACGCCGCAAGCACCGTGGCAGTATACAGTGGAGATGGAGGGCAGGGATCCCTAGGGCAGTCCACTGGTGCAGATGGCCCACAACATGTCTGATTTGCCGTGGCTAGATGATCAGCCGAACAATAGTCAGCATCCGCGGGCAGAGGGATGACTTCTGGCTCTTTCCCCCTATTTGGACCCTTCGGCTACCGATACCTACTCACCGAGTTCCAAAAGGGAGTCCGCCTTTTTTTTCCCTAGCAGCCGAAAAGGAGGACAAACTAAATATACTATAAGAGAAATCCTCCCGTAGTCAGTGTGGCCTCTGCCTATGAGCGGCATCGTCCCTGTCTCTAACAGTCTGACCTGGGGGGTGTCCTCAGCGCTTACGTACCACTGCCGCTGCTGCTTTGGTAGGTGGGGGGTAGGGAGCAGTACCCAAGCACCTATCAGCACAACCTAATCTGGTGTCCTGATGAGCAACTTACTTCACCCGCCAAGTGAGGAGGGCACTAGCCAGCCAGCAGCAAACCTGGAGCAAACACTGAAACCAACAGTGGTGCCTACTTGGACAGCCCTCTGCCTAATACCCCAGTAGATGATACCGCTTTACTACTGTGCAGTCCAAACTGGGATGCGTGGCCGCAACTTTCCGAGTTTGCAGTGGAGAAGCTGTTCCAGCCGGGGCCATAGTGTGGTCAATCAGAGCGGTGTTCAGTGCGGCGGGGGCCATCTTTAACGCAAGGAGAACCCGCTTTGTCCACGGGAAATGTGGAGCGACTGACCTTTGTCAAGATGAATCCAGGCGTGTATTGGCCATGATTATGCCCCACATTGCCAATGCCTTAGCTTCAGATTACATCAGCCATGACTCCTTCAACCAAAATTCTTTGAAGTAAATTGAGTCTGGGTTCAACCTACCGTTTCCTCAGGCCACTATTCTGATGCCGCCATCCACCGCCTGAATGCCCACATCCTGCTGCCGAGTTTCTTCCTCCATCTGCCAGACCAGCCATCTTTACCAGTGGACTGGTATTGCCACCCACCCTCCTCCACACTGTTAATTGGTGCCACTGCTCTGACCTCATGCTGCTGGCTGTGACCTACAGACTCTGTCATTGGTGCCACTGGTGTCTGGACCTCATATGCTGCTTTTTTGCTCCTAGCCGTACCTCCACACTCTCATTGTTCCATTTGGGCCTACCCCGTTTTGCCCCTCCAGAATGTCATTGTGCCACTACTGACCTCATGCTGTTGCTCCTCTGTGACCTCCCTTTTATCATTGTGGCCGGGGGCGTACTCCTGTTTTTGCCACCCCCAAATGTCATTGTCCACTCTCTGCCCTCATGCGCTGCTTTTGCTCCTGCCGTGACCTCCACTCTCTGTCATTTCCAAATTTTTGGGCCTACCCCTTTTTTTTTCCCAACTCCAGATGTCTTTGGACCTGTCTGAATTCATTTTGCGTGGGCGCTCCTTGACCTCCACACTCGGTCTTTGTGCCATTTGGGCCTACCCTTTTGGGTCCCACCCCCACACCTATCATTGTCCCACTCCGACCTCATGCTGCTGCTGGGCTGCTCCCGGACCCCACATCTGTTTGTGCCACTTTCACCCAGTGGCGCTTGGCTCTGCGGTACCCCCACACTCGGTAAATTTGGCCACTCTGGCCCCCACTCCTTTTGGGTGCCACCTCCACACTTGTTGTGCCACTTCTGACCTCATGCTGCTGCTGTTGATGACGTCATTCCACACTGTGTTATTGTGGCACTTTGGGCTCCTGATGTTGCGCCACCCCCAGAATTTGAAATTGTGCCCCCTTTTGGCCTACTCTGCTGCTCCCAATTGACCGCTGCCACTGGAACCCCCCTTTTTTTCCCCTAACTGTTAAACCCTCCCCACTAAGACATTCCCCACTTGTTTATTTTTCCCCCCTTTTTTTCACCTGTCAAAAGGGAATGGGAAGGTCAGGATTGCTAGCCAAAGCAGGAGGGGAACAAACACGAAGACATCAAATACCCCATTACTGGTCATCTTTTTTTTTGGGATCAACTCCTGTTTTTTTTTTGGTCTTAGCAATCTGATGGATTTTGACCGATTGAAAGGGGGGGGGGAAACCTGACGGATGAAAGGAAGGGCAAATGATAGAGACGTAAACGCAAAATTACTGCAGACACCCCTCCATTCATCGGAGGGGCCTCTACATGTATCAGCTTTTAAAGAACAGGTTTGTCATGTTTTGGAATTTTAAAAAGCTCGGCCCTCAGGAGGGCCCCCTGCGTGACGACCCCTTACTGTGCTGCGATCTGGGGCTCCATAACCTCTACATGTTCTTTGCCCTATGGTAGGATCTTAGCCCTCAGCTTTTTTTTTTTTTCAGCTGTCGCTGCTGGACTTTATCAGGTGCATTCCGCTCATTTTTTTGGTCAGTTTTGCCCCTTTAGTGCCCAGGGAATTTTAGAGTGAAGCGATTCTAAGACGGGGGCAGTCTGTGCGTGTCATACAAAAACAAAACAATTATGAAGCCCAAACCAGCTCCCTGAATATTTAAGCATGGCACAACATTCTACACCCAGCGGCTCTGTGCACCCGGGAAAATAGTTTTTTTTAAACGGTTTTCACCCCGAAGTAATTCAGAACAAACGGATTTTTTTGAAAATTTTTCAGCAAAACCTATGAACCAAATTTTTTAGAAATTCGCCAATCTCTTCTGATGTTATCTAGC
Organism: Phyllomedusa bahiana; assembly: GCA_025379985.1. Taxonomy (NCBI): domain Eukaryota; kingdom Metazoa; phylum Chordata; class Amphibia; order Anura; family Hylidae; genus Phyllomedusa; species Phyllomedusa bahiana. Next base: position 4,596 of record JAODAL010005319.1, on the reverse strand, counting down.
TAAAACTAGGGACTGAAGCACAGCCTGAAACCGCAGAGTAAGTGCAAATTTTATTATTTTTTTTTACCCTTCATGTGGGTTAACGTGGATTTTATTATAATTTTTTGGAAAAACCTATTTTTTATAGGACGCTGGACTTTACTGGCTTTTCTTATACATATGGATTGTGTGACACCATTTCTTCCTGTATCCTCCAGTTCTTTTTACATAGGTAAAACAAATTGAATTTACTTGAAATACTTTAGAATCTTATTTCCCTTGAGAACACATATGAACCATACTTTCAAGTGGTGGGATGAGGGAAGTGGACTATTCTAGTGCATTGACAGTTTAGCCATACATGAACAGTAATTTCATGTTACAGAAGAACTATTTATGACTTTGAGGAACTACTTCTACAGATTAAATTGGGTTATGGCACTAGAGAATTAATTTATATCACACACCTGTAATGAGACAAGGAGTGAACAGATCTCTCACACAGTTTCATTCACATCATACAGTACGTGAAAGGATATCTATATTAGTAGTTATTCTTATTTGTTAACTCTCGTACATTCAGTAGACAATGATTTCATAACAGTACCAACCTACAGGGTTATTTAGTGCCAATTAGTTAGTGTCAATAAAATGTCTAGATACAACTTCCAACAATATCTTACTTAACCAAGTAGGTTTGTCTTATTACTATACGTATAGATGGATACCTGCTTAGGGTGATGGCCAACAAAGCACTGTGTCTTGGTCAGGATATTTAGATGCAAGACTAGGGCAGTGAACTAAATCTCTGGACAAGTACAATTCTAGATTACTAATGTGCAGCTATTAAATTTTGTTTTCAAGTACATAAAATATTATAAACTTGCATATCCTGTGCCTAATCGCATCAGTAGATAGCAGAATATGATTAATATGATATCTACTTTAGATTACTATGATGTTGATGGCTTTTAATTAGGTAATAAAACTATGAAGATGGAAGTTTAACAGATGTAAAACAAAAGGCAAGTTGTTAATTTGTAAATTATTTAAATGTATTTTCTACTTCATACTTCATAAACCCCCAGATATGATTAGTGTTATGAACAGTGTGGTTGGTGCTGTACTCATCACTCCCGACTCCATTGCTGTCCTCCTGTGTCTCATTGCTATGCAATAGACACACGCTGATAGCAATATATTTAATCCCAATGCATGTCTGGCAAATTCCTTACAACCCATGCCAATGTCAGCAGAACTCAGTTCCTTTGTCAGTTTGTCTCAGTTGCTTTATCACATCCTGCTGCTGCCATTGCAAACTCTTGCCTGGCTTTGGAATGGCTGTATTGCAGCACAATATTTATAACTGTGCTGTGTGGATGAGGTCGATCAAGGGCCTGCATCTTGTTCAAGGAGGACTAGCACTTGAAGCCTGGCCAGAGTGTCAGTCTACAGTTCACAATGCAGTTTCTTATGTGGTTTTGTCCAGACATCTTCCAGTGGACCCTGCTTGATGCTGCCTTGATTCTTGCCTCGTATACTCTTTCCATCCTTGCTCTTGGTTCCTTCCTTGCCTGTTGGATACTCCATCTAGTGTGGTGACCATATTTTTATGCTGTGACAATTTTCCAGTGTTGATGTCATCTTCCAATTTAGTAACTATGGGCGACATGTATGAATCTCGCCGCGTTGGAGCGCACGTTTTCGAGCGCTCGAACATGAAAGCTGCGTCTCATGTATGTCGGCGCCCGAGGTGTGCTCATACATGCGGTGTAAAGTCCACCGCGCCTCGCCAGTGTGTGAGGCGTAGTGCAGGACTTAGGCGCAGTGCGGGACTGCGCCTAAGATTCGCCGCCCGAGGAGGTGCGCTCATACATGCGGTGAAAAGTTCCCTGCGCCTCGCCAGTGTGTGAGGCGCAGTGCGGGACTTAGGCGCAGTGCGTGACTGCGCCAAACATGTATTCCGATTCAAGACAGGCTGGAAAACAGCGAGAAATCATTAAACATGTTAGTGAAGGGCAAAAAGAGTTGTCTTTCAAATGAATGAATGAAAAAAGTGAAAAATCAAAGCTGTCTAAAAGCGAATAAATGTCGTGAAAAAGTGGATCATCTAAAATTAAAGGGAAAAAAATATAAGATGCCAAAAAATAAATCTCAGCCTCGCTCCGTGGGGGCATCGAGTATGAAAAAAAAAAATTTTTATTAGTTTAAAACTTATCTGAAAAGAGCTCAAACCTTTTAAAAAAATACAAAAATAAAATCACTAACAAAAAAATAATGGCGCAACATCGGGAATTGGGATTTTAAAAAAATTCCCGGGAAAAATACAGTAATTCAAATTCTGTAAGCGTTTTCTTTGGGTTTGGGCAAAAACCCCCAAATCAAATTTGTAAATCTTATAACCAATGGAGAAGTATTGCCCAATCAAATGAAAAGGGGGACATTCAAAATACAGTAAAAAAGCAGAAAAGCAGATTGGTTTAGCTAGCGGGGGCTGGCTATCCCCGGCCCAAACAGAGCGCGAGCTATTTGTCCCCTTTTGTCTATGGGGAGATCGGGGCAATGAAAAACCGGCTTAGCTCCGGGGGCAAGGATATATTTAAAAAATTTTTTTTAAGGTGTAAAATATTTTCTGAAAAAAGTAAAACCTTCTAAAACAAAATCAATCAAATCATAACAACGCGTTTTTCGCCCAACCGCACCACATCAGGGAAAGGGATATAGAAAATTGCCGGGGAAAATGTAATTAAATTCTTAAGCTCTTCTCTTGGGCCATAAACCAACCAATCAGAAAGGAGCGCATGACCCCTTTAACCCAGGAGAAGTATGCCAATCACATGAAAAGGGGGGGGCAGTTCAAAAAACAGTAAAAAAAACGAAAAGGCTATTGGTTGAATACGGGGACTTGGCATTCCGGAAAAGAGCGGAGCTACTTTTTCCCCTTTGTGTCTATGGAGAGATCGGGGGGACTGAAATTCGCTCCGTGCGGGGTGGGTATTTGTAAAAAAAATGGTTTTTTAATGTAAACCATTTTGTAAAAGAGCAAAACCTTTAAAACAACATCAATCAAATCACTAACAACGCGTTTGTCCCGTACCGGTGCTACTCGGAATTGGATATCGAAAATTGCCGGGAAAACAGTAATTCAAATTCTTGAAACTCTTCTCATTGGGGGCAAAAACCCAAACCCCAAATTTTGTCAGTGTCTCAAAATTTAAACAAAGGAGTGTGAATCTCTCCTCAATGAGCTATCTCAGCTCAGAGACACAGTTCTCTTTATTCACACAGACAACATGCTTTTAGCTGTAACATTAGAACTAGGTGATTAGAGAAATTTCAGCTCTTTGTTTGACAGAGATTTTTTAAAAAGCTCTAGCGCTGTTCAGCCAGTTTTGTTAAAGAACCTTGTACTTACTTTTGGAACAGAATTTTCTAGTAACTGCTGTTTATTTCATTGGTGCAAAAACCCCCCTTTTTTTCCGTCTAATTTTAAAAAAGGTGTTTTTCACTTTGGGGGAGCCCATTTTTTTTCAAAAACCCCTCTTGTACTTTAAAATTGGATACAGAAATTTTTTAGTAATTGCAGGTGTTTTCAAGGTACAAAAACCCCCTTTTATTATCCGTTTTAATTTTAAATAGCTGTATTTCACTTTGGTGGGCCAGTTTTGTTCAAAAAGCCCCTTGTACTTAAAAGTGAATACGAAATTTTTTTGGGAAGCTGTTGTATTTCATTTGGGCAAAAACCCCCTTTTATTATCCCTATAACTTTTAAAAAGCGTATTGCATTTGGTTCGCCCATTTTTTTCAAAATAGCCACCTTGTACTTAAATTTGGATAAGAAATTTTTGTAGTTACTTTGGTGATTTATTGGTGCAAAAACCACCGTTTTTTATCCATATAACTTTTAAATTTTCTGTATTGACGTGGTCGGCGCTAGTTTTTGCAAATAGCCCCGTTGACGACAATTCTGATAGAAAAATTTTCTAGCAACGTTTGTTTGTCATTGCTGCAAAAAAACGCAAAATTTTCATCCGTGTAATTTTGAATAGTTTTATTTCGCCCGGGAATCTCGTTTTGCGCAATTTGCGCATTGAGTAGATTTTTTAAAAAATTTTAATTCCTAGTCCCCCATGGGGGAGTGGTAAATGCTTGGACTAAGGAGGAACACTGTTGAATTTGTCTTTCGGTTCTTCCACCGATGCATTTCAAGGTATTTGTAGAAACAATTCAGCTTCTAAAAACCAGGTGCTATAGGAAAAAAAGAGGATTTAGAATGCTGTGATTTGCTGCTTTCAATAAGGACGTCAAAACTCTTCCCCTACCCTTTTAAAAATTTTTTTTTTCGAAATGGAGCGAAAGGGTGGGGAAGGGGAGCAAAGGGGTGAGGCTTGGGGGTAGAGGTACAGAAAGGTTTCTCCACCAGTGTTGGCGACAACAGCAATCAGCGGATCGTCGGTTCGGGCGCAGGCCTGTCATTTTGGGTCAGGGCCTGTGAATCTCAGTAATGAACAAAGCGCCAATCGTTTCTTTATGGTTAATGCAACCTGCATCCAGCGTTTACCTCCTTGTCCTCCCAGTCATGGCCACAAATGTCGTCATCATCATCGTCAGATCTCA